>JANHFO010000145.1:131165-142325 GCA_032468095.1 Pareas carinatus
TATCTATCTATCTATCTATCTATCTATCTATCTATCTATCTATCTATCTATCTATCTATCTATCTATCTATCTATGCTATTGTTAGATTTGCTGTACTTCTCAGTGGCAGGAGACCTGCTAGAGTTGAGTAGCTAGTTTGCAGTTTCAAAGTTCCCCAATTTTCTTTAAAAAATTATTTTGACTGTTATGGAAGACCCTTTTTTCATATTTAAAAACACTATTATCTATTATTATTACATTATTATAAGGCTGGGATTTCTATGGTGATGGTGATTCACACAAAGCCATTCTTTTATGCATGCTACCCTTAAAATAGAAATTTAAATTTATTCATTGAAAATGGAGTAGAGGAAAGGGAGCTCCAATATGCATCTAACAGCTGTACATTTTTGTATAATGTGCAATTTAAACAATGCTGGATCCTATATTTAACAACGCTAGATACAATCATCTTGTGGTTTTCAAAAAAACAATTTGTAGCTATAAATCTCTACCTATTTATGTAAGGTGTGAGTCTATTAAGGAAGCCCTGTGGAGTATAGATGGATGTACTCCAAATTCTGTCACCATATGGAAAGGCCATATTGAACAACTTTGAATGAAATTTAAATTAATTGATAGATGGATAGCTTAAACATTTCTGCAATTTTAAGGAAACTATGTCATTCTTAGCTTGATGAAACTATGTGTTAGAGTGCAGTTACACTTAGATTTTGGTTCACACATTTAAATTTTGCAAAACATTTCTCCATTTGTAAAATAAAAAGTACTGAAGTGTGTACAGAAATGCCTATTTAGGTCAACACACACACAAAGTCATTTATTTCAGTGCAAAATTTCATGCATTTAAGTCAGAATGACCTTAAATAAGGAATTATAGTATAGATGTATAATAGATCTGGGTAAAGCGATCACAGATTTAGATTAATCTATTTGTAATTATTTGAAAGAATTAATTTTCTGCACACTGAATTGAAGTTTACTGTCCCCCTCAAAAAAAGATTGACTTCCACTTGTCCACAGTGCGGAAAGAGTGGAGGCTTCACAATCTAGATGTTCTTGGATATGAACAATTAATTTAACAACTTTTTACTGTATTTACATTTCTAGCTGTTGCTTCCCACTTTCTTAACTTTTTCTTGTAGATATTTGAATCTCCTAATTAATGTTGCTTTCTAGGTGAATTTCTATTAGCTTCCGTACTGTTCTTTCTATAAAATACTTGTTGGGTTCTAGTCTGATATTTTGACTTGAAAATAACAGCCTGTTTTAAATATCAATGTCTGATGTATTACTTGAATATTATGTTCTGATGATGACCAAATATTAAGTTGTGCCTTCTCTAATTCACTGTTCTATTTTGTATCTTAAACTATTCTATCTAAGGAATCTGAAGTGAGTTTAGAATTGTGGTTTTCTGAAACAATGTTAGAAAATGGTTTCTCAAAGCAATTCCACAAAATATTTGTTTCCTTTCTCTGTAGAGTCATAGAGTCAGCAGTATCGTTACATTGGTGTGTGTGTGTGCATGTGTCTAACAAATCATTTATTCCAATGCTTTGCCCTAAGGCAAAATACTTTATAGAGTTTGAGCATTGACAACAAAGACCTGTTCAAGTTTTCCATCAGAAGCCATCTAAGGTTCTCCCAAGACAGTTTACATTCTATACTACTTTTGAACTTTTCTTATATTGAGGAGATTTTTCTCAAAGCACTTTAGATATCACTTGGCAGGCTGGCTAGGGAGAAATGTAAGTAAAAATTATAGAATTATCTTGTACATATTCAACATTAAATGGTAAAACCAAAACTCATAATTATAGATATTTTATCAACATGAATCAAATACCACTCTTAAAAACTTGTAGTCATTATGCTACATATAAATTTATTTATTTATTTATTTATTTATTTCGTATTTATATGCCATCCCTCTCCATAGACTCAGGGCGGCTCATGCTCTTATATTATAAGCACATCATGCAATAAAAAGACCAGTTAAGATAACTAAAGTAGAGGGACAAATTAAGTAAGGCAACAAGGATCTGCAATGGCAACAATGTGTAGGTGTCAAAATAGCCAGAGACCTAGACCTGATCCTAAAGTGAAATTATTCAATCTCTGTTGCAATGTTGCTGAAGTGTGTAAACTGCGCTGATCCCAGTTGAATTGCTGGCAATCACAGTCATCCACATTAACATTGTTCATAGAGGAAAAGCTTTCAAAATAGACAATATACAAACTGATCAGCTTTCTATCTTCAGTGTGTGCAGAAACATATGTGGTATGGCTGTCCATCCTGGGATGATTTCAGACATTGTTTTCCCTCTAATGACTAGTTGAATGGCTCAAATCTTGCTTCCCAAATAAGGGGACTTCAATGGGACTTATTAACAAGGAGGTCACTATTAGAGTATGGACCCATTTACAAAGTATAGTCCTGAATATTCCTCTTTGGAAATAAATTCTAACTTGGAATTAAATTCTTGAGTAACCTGCTTTTAGGACAATTGAAAGCCTTTTAGGTCATTAAATGTAGAAGTTATATCAAACTTCATAGAACATTGATAACTTTGAAAATTAATGGTACTTGACTATTTACATAGGTATTTATGTATGGAGTATATGAACATTTTCAGATATTTCTAGTAGTAGATGGTAAAATTGATCCTTAAAAAGCATTCTTGGTTGCATATTGCAACATCTCAGCAGTTTTCTTAATGTTGCTAACGCTAACAGAAGCTCGCTCTCCCTCTCTCCTTTTCTGGTATTTCTTGCAGCATAAAAATAGTTTATTGGACTTCCGGCAGACAATGCAGTGGCAAGGCAGCAGACTTGGGAGGCTCCCGAGCCGAACTGCCTGACAACTTATAGTTTGGATTGGTTCCATGCTGGAGTTGACCCTAAAGTTGCCCTGGAGAAGCAATGAAGGGAGGGGGTGTTCCGCAGTCCCGGGGAGGTGGCTACCACCTGGGATTGGGAAGGGATCCCTCAAATATCTGCAATACTGTGCTGCGATCCTCTCAGCATTTAGCCACAGAAGAGCCTGAAACAAGAATGAAAGCAGCTTGGAAATAAACCACAAAAAACCAGCAATCAACATCTAGCCACCTGGGTGAGTTTTTTTAAAATCCTACCCCAAAGGACTATGTTACCTGATTAAAAAGAATTTTAAAAAGAGGAAAAAGAGGGGAAATGGTGACTGAAAATGCAAGGGATTAATTATAAAAAAAGAAAAAAGCTTTGGACTGAAATAAAGAGTCTAGAGGTGAAATGACTTCCTATCTATATTAAAACTTAAAGGATATTGCTTCCACAATGCAAGATTGTAAAATCCCTAAGATTTTATTAGAGATATTTTAAAAATAATAAAAATCTGGAGGTGAAGTGAAAGTGATTACCTGATTTTGACCTTGGGCAGCAGCTGTGAACTGTTGATTCCAGTAAGAAAGGATAATATTTGGACTTACAAAGAAATGAAACTCCAGAACTTGTTGCTAAGCAAAATATAAAGAGGGACTGTTATAAAACAATAAAAATGACAACACAAATACTAAAAAGTATGCACAAAATGCTAATGACATTTACGGATTTACAGAAAGTTAATTTCAAAGAAATTTCACTAAAAATAGATGGAAAGTGTATACAAAAGCCAAAAGAAAAAATCCAATTAAAAAAAAGACAGATGATTGCAGTATGGACAACAACTACACCGACAAACTAGAAACAATAGAAAGAAAACAACAAGTTACTCAAGAGGTGACTATACTTAAGAGGTTGAAATCAAATCACAATTTAAAAGTCAAAAGGAAGTTCAAGGAAAAGCGTAAGGTTGCTAAAAAGAGAGCACCAACCACCCCCATGAGTACTATAAGAAACAAGCAAGAAAAGCGAATCTACAAAACAGCTTTAAAAAAAATGTAAGACAACAATAGAGAAACCTGAAGAAGTCTGGAAAAAAATAAGAGAGAAGTGGAATAGTTCCCAAGATGCAGATAAAAGAGAGACACAGATGTGGAAGTTATGGAAAAAATCTGGACAGATAAAAATATCGTAAAATGAAGAATTGGATATGGAACTTAAAGTTTTGTTTCATTGAATGATTAAATATATGATTTAAAATGTTATATATAATATAATTTTTATTTTTTTGATATTGAATAGGGACATTGAATGTTGGATAAAAGGAGAAGATAATTAATGTTTAAATAATAAAATGGGCAAAGTTATATGGATTAAAATGATAAATTTGATAAACGATAAGTTTGTAACTATATTTTGATAAGATAAACAGGATGAGCTATAAGATTTAAAATGCAGTAGGTTGTTTAAGAAATACAGAAGAATATAATTAATGTCTAAGATGTAAGAGTTTTAATAGAATCAACAAATGATAAATTTGTGACAGATTTTTTAAAAATGGAATAAGATGACTGTAAAATGTATAGAAGCAAAAATTGATCTCTTACGTTTGAGGAAAAGAAGAACAACGGGAATTAGATGATAGATTGGTGGAGATTTGATATGGAAGCAATAAAAGAGAAATATTTAGGATGATTAAAGCTAAATATGTAAAAATGGAATAATATTGAAATACATTCTAGATTAACACTGATAAATCAGGATATGATTAATGTAACATTTATATAAATCAAAAAATGATTTTGTATGTGATAAGAAATTGTTTAAATGTAGTAGAAGGAAGGGGCAGGTGTTAATTTTTTTTTAAGACTATATGATTATATAAGCACTAAGGGAGGATAAACGATAAGGTTATCTGGTTGACAGATGCTGATTGGAATATGTTATGTATTTGTCTGTTATAATAAAAAATAGTTTATCAATGATGAGAGCCTCTTGAAACAATGATGACAATATTCTAGAAAGAATGATCAACATTAGCTGATAATAGCACTCTGATATACTGTGTACGAATGATCTTATTCCACTTCAATTTAAGACATGCTTGGAGAGCTATGGTGAATTAGATGATCCAATTCATAAAAATTACAGATAACCAAATCTATAATGGATTGTAGCAGACTTTAAAGTTTGGTAACTACTCTTGTATGCCCAAACACACACACACACACAAGCACATGCACGCGCACGCACACACACGCACACACACACACACACACACACACTGTGTTGTTTATGAAGCTACAGTCATCATGGAGCTACTGTGCATAAATGGACATGCTCTGACCTCAAGTTGGATTGCTGGCAGTAGGAAATGCTGGCACTTCTCATAGCATTTGTAATTGCTTATTCTGCATATACAGTAGACAGTATGTGAGTCTTTGGAGAGGTCTGAATTTAGTTTACATTCTTTATCTCCCAAACAGATGATTGATATCACCTTGGAGGATGAAAAAGAGAAGACATCCTAATTAGAACACACAACTAGTACCAGGAGACATAGGGGTTCTTCAAGCATGGACCTGCAGGGAAGAAATTTACTTTTGGATTGTTCATAGTACCTTCAACTTTATTTTTCAAAATATTTGATTTCATAGATTAGGGTTTTTTCCCCATAATCTACACCTCAATAACTGTCTAGTTTGGCACTGCAACCAAACAAGATAAACACAGACTTCAAAGAATAATTAAACTGCATAAAAATGCAGATGTTTCACTACCCAAACTAGGTAACATCATCAGTGCTAGTAACTAGTAAGAAAACAATCAAGCTCAGAGAGTACCAAGGATCCCTCATTAGTAACAATTTGCAGTACTATCTTGCAAATTGTACCAATAAAATTTGAGTAGTTAATCTAGAGATCTCAACAGTTAACAGTTTATAGAAATTTAATACATTCAGTTCAATGAGAGAAAGATGAGAGGAAGATAGTATAACTCCTTTCCAAGTGAGTTTTAAAATTATTAACAGTTTACACATTAACCCAGAGATCTTCAGTAGTTGAAAGTCTAAAGGCTAGCAGAGATCTTGAGTGGTTAGCAGATTAAAATTTAATTTCGTAATCTGGAATTTACAATGGTTATTGGTTGACTGATTCTAGGGAAAGTAGTAAAGCTAGTGAATAAAATAAGTTTAAGATAAAGAAGGTGAATGGAGTCTTGCACAGGTTGAGCTCAATGAGGGGGAAGAATAATACAGAGAGAAACTATCTACAGTATAACTGTAATAGTAAATGCCCTAGCCTGGCAGTAGAAAAAAAAGTAAGAAGCAAGTTAATAATGAAAATCTAGGGGAAAGAAAGTGGGTGGGTGAGTGGATTGAGCGATTGAATTGATTGGGGAAACTTAAGAAAAGGACATACTGAGAAGAAGTTTCTGAATCAGTTATGAAATAAAAAGGAGCTGCTTTTTGATTTGCATGTTGAAAGCCAATCTAATCTCTTTTAGGTAAAAAAGGGTGGATAGACAGAAAGAATCAGGGAGCAGAATTATTGGTTGCCTTATTGTTCTTCCACTTGCCGGATGATTAACAATCATTTTTATACTTTTCTTGAGGAATTTAACAGATTGATAGACTATACTATCAATGATTATCCTAAGCAGAGACTTCAGTGAAGTAACACATGAATTTAGCAACAGTGTCCTTGAGGATTATGTCTTGTCTGCCATTCTTTAAGTACCAGTCAGAGAATGTGAAACAGTTACAGAATTTATGTATGGTACCCTATGCACCACATACTATCCAGTAGGTTGGCTACCAAGGAAGAAAGAGCTAAAAGCAAAATCAATTACTATGCTAGAATTCTTAGGTTGCAAGAATTCTGGCTAATGAAAATTTTCCCTTTTGAAACTTAAATATTTCTAAAATTGATTAGGGTGCTTTCTTCCAAGTATCCTTCCTGATAATTGAAGAGTTTGCAATTGTTTAGTTTACACAGTGATCTCCTAAATCTTTATTAAAAATACTGTCAAAACTTGTGTGGAGCTTTGTTCCTTGTTTTACTGTTCCAAGCTTACCATGGTGGCATCGTGGTGTTTGAGAATTCCTGCTAGTAGATAGACAAATATTTAATCATGAAAAGTAAGTGACACATTTATTCCTTAACCAAATATAACTTTAACAAAATGATTACATTTGGGGGGAGGGGGGTCACATAAATTCAGTTTGCTTCCAATGTAGGGGAACTGTGGTCTACTAAAGCTTGACAACCCCTAGATTATGGTGAAGGACATGAATAAGAAATTTTCATTGCAGTAAAAGATCAAGTTTTCTATGTGTAAAATTAGAGTAACAGAAACCTAAAATGCTTACAATACATGTTATGATACATTTTGGTGGTGGGGGGAATGTAAAAAGAAAAAGCGAAATGAAAGAAGAGGAATCATCCCTTCAGCATTTTTATCTCAAGAGCTAATTGTTACAAAATCTCTCAGTGCTCTGCTTTGTTCTTGTATCACTTGTCGGATACCTTGTCCTTTTTAATTGATTATTTTTCTTTGCATTTCCTGGGTTAATGGTTTATGCAGTGAGCTTAAAAGGGAAAATGGGTTTAATGATCCTGCTGAGATATAACTGAGATATAAATGAGACATTAGTGAATATTTGAGACTGGCAAAATGCCTGTTATATGAGTGGTATAAGTGTATGCAAATATGAAAGGAGACTTGGTACATTGCAAAGATCTCTGAGATCACTCTGAATTTGCATCTTGTAGCCTATGGCACAAGACTTCAAGGTTTGTGGGCAGTCTTTTTGCTAAGTCTTAGCACACATTTTGCACCCTCCTAATTTTCCCAGAGGTGCTATTGAAATTTGCTATTTGGCAATTTATTATTAAGGCCACACTTAGAATATTGCATGCAGTTTTGGTCGCCCCAATATAAAAAGTTGTTGAAAAGAACTGCAGAAAAGAGCAACCAAGATGATTAGAGAACTGGAGGCTAAAACATATGGAGAATGATTGCAGGAAATGGGTGCAGTATCTCTAGTTTAATGAAAAGAAGTACTAGGGGTGACAAGATAGCAGTGTTTCAATATATCAGGGGCTGCCACAAAGGAGAGGGCTCAACCTATTCTTCAAAGCAGAAGGCAGAACAAGAAGCAGTGGAAGGAATCTAATCAAGGAGAGAACTAACTAGAACTAAGGAGAAATTTCCTGATAGTTGAAAGGTCTCCCAAAATTGTGAATGCACCATCACTGGTTGGACAATGATTTGTCTGAAATGGTTTAGGGTTTCCTGCCTGAGGAGGAGGTTGGACGAGAAGACCTTCAAGGTCTCTTTCAACTCAGTTTTTCTGTTCTTTGTGATGGCAGCTCATTATTTTAAGTCCTAGACAGGGAACTTCATGACAAATGTTTCAGTTCTTGGCATTATGGCAGAATTGGCATAACTATTATAATGTTATAGTTGCATTGGTGGCAAGAATATTGCCACATAAGTAGAGACAAATTTGATATTTTTGAGGGGGCTAAAAGCATGCTCGCTCATGTGCTTAGATTTGTTTTACTTCAACTTTGAGTGAATTGCCTTCTTATGTACAAAGGACAAATTTTCATGACTGAATATCATACTGGCTTGGAAAAAAAATATGCATCAGAAACACTAATTTAATTGCTGCTGTTAACAGCAATGGCAACAACAAAGTTTTTTTAGTGATAAGAGAGGGGACATAAATACTGTGGACTGGGTCTGTTTATCCATCCAATGATGTGACTTGCAATCAAATCTAAGTTTTTCTACTGAAATCTAGCATTGTAAAGAATACCAAAGCAAAATCTCTTCACCTTGACTGCAGCAACTCTCTGACCTTTAATTTCTGTATCTAAGAAGGAATGTAGAGAACTTGTTGAATTGCCCATTCATCATTTATAATAAATGGAGTGTTTGCTTGAATGAAGAATGCAAGATCAAGCCATCAGCCTTCCAGCTCATTTGGTTTACCTTTTCCAAATTGAGTCAGCAAACTAAGTTAAATGTGCAATTGATAACGTCACAATACTAATTTCTTAACTTTTAAGTGCAGAATTGTGGAGCTCTCAAGAAAGGGCTAAGAAACTATTACAATATCAGTCCAACAGAACACAAGTGATAGTCCACAGGATTTTATCAGAATATATATGTATGCTCATATACAGACACACACAGAAATATAATTTGCTTACAGGATGGCTTCTTATGTGTTCATTGCAATGACTTGTAGTTTCTTTGATAGCTTTGCTTTTATATACTATAACTTCAATGATTTTCTCTTTGAAAAACCCTTATATTATTTGAACAGCTCCTCATATAATCAAAAAAATGTGTTACAAGGAGTGAGATGTGTTTGCAAACATGTCACGATGATACAATATGTATTAAAATACTGTAAGTGTGTAAGGCATTGTTTGAAGCAATGATTATTCCAGGTTTCTATAGTGATGGATACTTTTGTTGGCTCTACTTTCTATCAATGCCTACTTTTTGAAAACAATTTCTACTGTTTTTCAACCTTCCATATATATTTTTTAAATCTTCCCACCCTACTCAAAAACACTACTAAAATGGCTTTAAATGTTATAGTCATCAATTCCACCATTCTAGTTGGAAGAATATTGTAAAATATTGGAAAAAAAAGACACTTCATTTATGGCATCCTTGTTTAGAATAGTTAAATGTGTCAAATACTAAAAAACCTTGGAAGTAAGATGATGTAAAAATTATTGGGCAAGAACCTGACCATGTTAGCTATTCCTTATTCAGTTTTTGAATATTCACTAATATATTAAGCTACAGTCAACAGTAAAGGGAGGTGGTTACCACCCCCAAATTATGATAAATAATTAAATATCCAAACATAAGAGAATGATTGTGATAGTTTGGAAAGGAGACATTTGTTAGGAATTTATGAAGAACAACTTCATTATTAAGCAGCTCAAAAGTAAAAGAATAAATATTCTTTAGTTATTAAATCACAGTTGGATAAAGCTGGCAGTTTAGACTGTATAAATAAATTTGCTTTTTTTCAAATCATTGTCAGGTCAGAATGCATAATAAAAAAAGATAATGGAAATTTTTGTGCAATAAGAAAATGCCTGGTTTGATATAGGCCAGTGGTCTCCAATCTGTGGGCCGAGGCCCACCAGTGGGCAATGAGAAAATGTTGGTGGTCTGCAGGAAAATCTGGTGATTATTTGAATTGTTCCTGTGGATGGCAGAGACAATGAGGGACACATGGCTGGAGTGCTTCCAGGGCTCAGAATTTGCGTGTACCAGCAGTATTGGAAGTGCTTCCGAAGCCCCTCTCAGCTGGTCGAAAGTGCACAAATTCTGAGCCCCAGAATTTTGCAACCCAGCCAACTTCTCTCCAACCCTGGAGGAGGTAAGGGGCACCGATTGATAGCAGGTAGGAGGAAGCTGGGTTTTATTCGGGATGGAGGGGTGGGTGATTGCGGCCTGTTGCCATGAGAAGCATGGGTAGTGGAGGAGCAGCCCACCACCATGAGAAACATGGGCAATGAGAGAGTGGCCCGCTGCTACGAGAAGCATGTGTGTACCTTTTTAAAAAATTCAAATTGGTGGTACTCGGGATTTCAAATTATGAATTTGGTGATCTCTGAGGTCAAAAAGGTTGGCAACCACTGATATAGACAACCAATCAGTCTATATCAGTCAGTATTGACAGGAGGGCAGAGGTTGTCCTCTCGGTGCCTCGCTTGCGAGGTACCGCAGGCATCGGTCCTCTCGCCTCTCCTGTTCAATATTTATGTGAAGCCGCTGGGTGAGATCATCCATGGCTTTGGGGTGGAATCCCATCAGTACGCTGATGATACATAGCTGTACATTTCCACCCCGGGCCACCCCAACGATGGTGTGGAAGTGATGACCTGGTGTCTGGAAGCTGTGCAGATCTGGATGGGGAAGAACAGACTCAAACTCAACCCCTCCAAGACGGAGTGGCTGTGGTTACCGGGGTCAGCTCGAACAATTGCTGGCCATTGGGGGGAAAACATTGGCCCCCATGGAAAGGGCGCGCAACTTGGGGGTTCTCCTGGATGTGTGACTGTCTATGGAACATCATGTGGCAGCCATCGCCAGGGGGGCTTTTTTATCAGGTTCGCCTGATTCAGCAGTCGCGCCCCTTTCTTGATCGAGACTCCCTACAAACAGTCACTCACGCCCTCGTCACTTCCTGTCTGGACTATTGCAATGCTCTCTACATGGGGCTCCCCTTGAAGTGCACCCGGAGACTCCAGCTA
>JANHFO010000145.1:174075-195756 GCA_032468095.1 Pareas carinatus
ACAGGAAATAGACTTTGAAGTGAAGATATTTATGGATTTGCAAGGAAGGTCTAAAAAGTATTCCCTGTAAAAGGCAGCTTAACGGTGACATTTCATTGTAATTGGTACCTTTGAGGAGTTGGTGAAAAGTTCAGGGATTTTTTATTTATTTATTACGATGATACATGTAGAGATCCTAATATACTCCTCCGTCCGTCCCACCCACCCCTCTCTTCCTCTCTCCATTAATTTTATTCCCATGTTTACTACTTAGCAAAGGTTAGGGGAAAAAAGATGCATTAAAGATGCATCAATGAAACTATTCTAAATAGAAAACATTACAGGAATACTGAAATATTCTTTTTTTTTCCCTTCCAGATTTGGCAAATCCAGGGGAATTCAGTAATTTTTCCAGAAATAAATTTTCCAAAAACCAGAAATTGTTTACAATGATCAGGATGAGATTCTTCCTCTAAATGGCTTGGAAGATGATCCAGTTTTTCTATATTTTTCATAGCCAAGTCTTTATCATATGTCTTTTACAGGCCCCTGCCTTAGTTATGCTGGCTGGGAATGATGGGAGCAGCAGTCTTAAGCAACCAGTTAACCTTCCTTCCTGTATAAGGATGTATATTCAGACATGTTTTCCTACTAGACTTCAGCTATAGCAAATCAGTTCCATTGTAAATATCAACCATATACGAACCCGCGTGTTATTGGGCGATATCCTACTTTGTTGCAACATTTGGCATTTCAAATGAGATTAAAACCAAATGGAATCTTTCAAATAAACTACTGAAAAGAGTCCCAATTTCTTTTTACTTGACTTCTAGGAGAGAACCAATGATGGTCCGATTGGGTTTATAAATCCTGGAAAAGAAAGAGGGGTAGAAGAAATGTGGTCCATCTCACATCTGTGATTCATATCTTAGCTTTTAGTCTATTTGCAACCACATAGTCTCCTTGTGGCTTATAATAAATCATTCATTCATTCATTATGGTTTCCTTTCTGGGAAGATCTATTCATTCCTATTCACCATTTGACGCTATTGAGGTCGGCTATCTATATACTGTCAACTGTAGTGAGATTCTAGATCCAATCAGACAGTGAGCATGCAGAAAATAGGATGCAGTTGATACGATTTTGTGTCAACAGTGCCAATCCTATAAAACCGTGGTTCCCAAAGGGGATGTTGGCACCCCCTGGGGGGCGGTTGGATGGCCTAGGGGGGTGCTAAGAGGCAAGGAGGACAGCAGGGGGCGCTAAGAGTCAGGGGGCGCTGCCCAGAAGGCACGGGGGCACAAGCCTCCCTGCACGTAAACAGCGTAAGGCACAACATGAAGGCCGGCTTTGGAGCGCTGTCCTTGCTCAGGCCACGTTGCCCCCCCACTGTTAGTTTGGCAAAGCAACGTGCCTTTCGTGCTGCGTCTTATGCTCCTCACATGGCGGGAGGCTTGTGCCTGCCCCTGTGCCTAGCGGGCAGTGCCTGCCTCTTGCCTCTGGTGGGGGGGGAGGGGCGGCAAGTGGGGTTGTCCCCAGCCCCTCCGTTCCATGCGGCACTTCAGCCCTTGCCCCGCTCATTGTTCCTACACTCCTGGGGCTGGGACTGGACAAGGGAGCAGAGATTTTAGTTTAGTTTAGTTTAGTTTAGTTTTATTTTTATACTGCCCTTCTCCCCCAAGGGACCCAGGGCGGTGTACAGCCATTTAAAAACAACAGTAAACCACAACAATAGCAAAACATACAAGACAATATTTAAAAATAATTTTAAAATATAAATAGTTAGCGTGGCCACAAATTGAAAAACTGGAGTATAAAACCAATTTATACCAGATTTAAAATATATAAAAATTTTCGTTTTACACACGGAGAGAGGTGCGAATCAGGCCAAATCGGCCTGGGTGAAGAGATACATTTTAATGGCACAGCGGAAAGCACGCAGATCCAAGATGGTACAAATCTCAGGGGGGGAGGTCGTTCCAGAGGGTAGGGGCTCCCACAGAGAAGGCTCTCCCCATGGGGGTCGCCAGTCGACATTGTCTGGCCGACGGCACCCTGAGGAGGCCCTCTCTGTGGGAGCGAACCGGTCGGTGGGAGATGTTTACTGGCAGAATGCGGTCCTGGAAATGTGGTTCAGAAAGTGCCTGATTTTCTTGATCACAAGGAATATAATAAAAATAAATTCAGTAACTAACCATTCTTCCTGGCCTCCTTATTAATTAGTCAGTGATTGATTAACCTTAACTAGATAACTAAACCATCAGCTGTAATGGTTAGCCTTTGAAGATATGGGGGGTTGTTTGTTTTGGGGCGCCTTGGAGTCAGTGTTACTCCTAGCAATGGCCTGGAGAGGTATCTATAGTTTTTTTAAGCAAGATTTAAGAAGTAATTTGCCACTGTCTCCTTCCTAGGGTTGAAAGAGAGTGATTGTCCCAGAGTCACATAGATGACTTTGTAGCTAAGATAGAACTAGAACTCACAATCTCACAGTTTCTAGCCTGTTGTTTTTATCACTCACCAAACTGACTCTTTGAATATTTACCTATGAAAATCTGGGTTGCAAGACTGCAGTTTTGAAGGAAAATTCATTGAAGAAGCACTCCAACACCGAAAAAAACCAACTTTCAGCTGCTTGCTGCCATCAATATGATGTCCTTCACATAGGCTGAAAATCTTAAGAATCATAGTTCTAGCACCACATCAGAACACTTACCTGGGAAAAGACCATTTACAGTTTGGGTGCTGTTCATGTCATTGCCTTCTCTGTCTTATCCATACCCTTCCAATCTGTAGATAAGTTGCTTTAGACCATTTTGGTAAAAACATAAGAAGTCTTCAGCTACCCATTCTCCTTTGCACTTTTTGATAATCCCATGCATAGTAAGGCAAATACTGCTGCACATCCAGGAGCCATATCTGCCTTGAAAATAATTAATATGTATGTATGTATGTATGTATGTATGTATGTATGTATGTATGTATGTATGTATGTATGTATGTATGTATTACATGTATTTGCTACTTATCTCACACAAGGCAATTCTGGGAAGTTTACATCATATTATGTTTTAGTCAACTGATAAATTATCATCTAAAGGACTGTGACATATGGGCCACATTATGTAGCAAAACTGAGTGTAGTCTACAAGTAATGAGTTTTTTTCTCTGGGTTTCAATTCTTATATAGCCATAGTAATATCTATCTTCTAGGACTCAGCATAGCTAACTCCACCTTGACTCAAATCCATCTGTTCCCAGAAAAGCATGTTGTACTAAGACCTGTTATTGACTAAAAACATTTTTGCAAATATTTTGTTTTCTTTATATGACATATCATGGAACTCATAAAGCCCTAAGGATCACATTGGTTATGGTTTGATAACTTTTCACTTTGAATTTGTAGATTCTGAATGCTGTTAATTTACTCAGCAAAAATAGGTTCTTTTGTTTAGATGCTTACACTCTTTGTTTTTTTTCCTTTTCCTTTTCCTTCTGATAAGTAGTCAAGAGAGGGTATATGATACTTTTACAGGATAAACACCTTACTTCCACAGAAATAAACCCTGAATGTACAAACATACTTATTCAATTTCCAGTGAAATGGAAAATATTAATTACTTCTTTCATAGGTCCAATTGGTCCATTAGCAAGCCATGGTCAGATCATATTGAAATTTAACAAAGAAATACAGCAAATAGACTGTAAACTCTCATGAACAATGTCTCTATGTGTTGCATATTTATATGGCGTTGCATTATAATCAGATAATCAAAGAAGGGAAAGGATATTCACAAAAGTAACTGCAAAAATGATAAATAATAACAGATTATATGATATGTTTTATGTAGATTAAAGGCAGCCCAAATATCAAGTTAATATATTTTTGGTTATCTTCATAATATTTACAGTGAATAAAATTCTATCTGATGCCATTTTAAACGTTCAATATCGTATAAGATCAAAGTGATTAATACCACTTGCTGCTCAAATAACTACTATGTTAGCCACATGGCCAAAACAAATGCATCTATGGATTAGAAAATATCTTGCCACATTTCCAAAGAATATTTAAGGCCCTGAATAAGCAATTAATGTGGTCTGTGGCATTTTGAAAATTGTGAAATGGCTCTGCAACAGGAAGGGGTACTTGAAGATGACATCACAAAGACATCATGCCGGGTTTCAATTCTGAGAGCAAATATTTGGAAAACTTTAAGGAAAACTGTGACTTTCACCAAGAACTGAGGTAAGTGAATTATAAAATATAGGAAAAAGACATATAGTATACTAATTTGTAAGACATTTACAAGACAGCTGGCCTACTAAATGAAGTATATTTAATACTTCAAAAATTGGTATATTTCAGGCAGAAAGAGAGAGAGAGAGAGAGAGAGAGAGAGACAGACAGACAGACAGACAGACAGACAGACAGACAGACAGACAGACAGACAGATCTGGATAAAGAAATATTTTTCCTAGTCAAATAATGCAACCACAAACTATTTGATTAGCATGAACATTGTCTATCAGGGTCTGTGATTCTGGCAAGATCCAATTCATTTTGCTGATTTAATTAATTAGAAGATACAATTGGAAATTTGATTCAATAAAATGTGTCCCAATGTACATGGCTATAATATTGGATTGAATGTCTATAATATTAAATGGTACTGAATCTTACCCTATCCTATTCAGACTGTGAAATCATTTTTAAAGGTCAAGGGCATCACCTATGAGGGGCTGTCCATAATGTCAAAATGGTAGTTGTGAAAGAGTGAGCAAGGTCCCATCCCTTTTTAACATGTGTGTATATAAGAAATATAATATATAGAAGAAACACATCAAAAACAAAGAAAAAAACCCTCTCCCTCTCTCTTTCACTCTCTCTCATCTGAAATAGTTAAGATCAATTGACAATATGATCCCAGTTTTCTTATTTTGTTTGTGTTTTTCTTTTCAGCAATGTTGTTTGCAGGAAAAGGAGTAGTTTTTATTCTCTCTTGACATTGCCAACACTGGGTTAAAAGGGCAACTTACAACTAGGCAGGTGTCAAATGATTGAAGGATGTATTGCAAGCCACCCAGAATCTTCTGGGAGTTCGGTGGTCTTCAAATCTAATACTGTAATAAAGAAATAAATGATCCTGTCTACTGAAAAGGAAACAAACGAACATGCCAATCCCAAGACTGTGAATGTACTTTTTTTTGCTCTTTACATTTGGGTATCCAGGCTTATGGATCTCCTTTGATCTCAACCTCCAACAGATCTTTAGTTTATTTTAAACCTTATGAAATAGCCAACTTGATTACACGGTCACCAATAAGCAAGAACCATTATCTTTATTCTTCATATATTTTCACTTGTGTATTCAGTCTTCTGGATTCTAAGTTTTGAAAGTTAAAGCAGGGTCAGGCTTTTTTATTATAAGTGCACAGCGCTTTACATGCCCTAGATTTTCTAAAACATTTTGCCTAGTAATTAGTACACATAAGCTAAGCTCCCTTTTTGCCCAACAGTGTCGCTTCCATACTACCTTCTGCTGATCAAACCTGCCAGAAGAATGCTTAGATAGTTTTCTTTGTTTTGCTTTGTTTTTTTATTTCAACAGTGAGCCTTGCTTCTTTAACAAAGCTACTCCTCAAGTATTTTATTATTATTATTATTTATTTATTTTATTAATTTATCCTCAGCCAACCACTATCTTCCCCCTTTCTTATTTTTTTAAATTATGTAGACTTTAAGACATACTTCTCACATGAGATGCTCCTCAGATTTCTTATGACACCAGCTTTATGAAGCTGTGTTGATATTTTAAGGTATTATGTTCTTGGCAATTTAAACAGAACCAGTTCTTCTCTATTCTCTGAAGAAAAACTGATATTCCCCCCCTCTCTCCCTCCCTCTCTCCATGTCTCTCTCTCTCTGTCTTGAAAAGATATTCAAATGTCATAATATGTCTATAACTACAGAGATCAGTATTCCCTGTGATTTCATATGGAAGAGAAAGTTGGATTTTGAGGAAACAGGATAGGAATAATATTTTCACCTGGACTTTGAATATGCTCTTCACAAATTTCTGCATATCCTTGCTATGTCAACCTATAAACCTAGGTTGACTTTGTCAAAATTTAGTATTATAAGCTAGGGCAGGTATTTTTAAGAAGAAATGGTTGCAACCTCTACCATAAGCTTATCATTCCACTTCATGAGAAGTTCCTAAGACACCTTGATGTCTTATAAATACTTTTCAAGTACTCTTAGAGATAAAAAGGAAAAGAACACTAAGCATTTTAAACACTCTTCAAGTATTGAAACAACAACAACACACACATACTTATTAATTCTGTATCATCCTTGCAATATTTCCCTGTATTTCATATGAAGATGGGATGCAGATTTCTATGTTTGAAACTAGGATGTTTTGGATATCATAGATTTATGAAACTCTGACTCATTTCAAAGTCTGATAGTGCCTACTACTCCTATTATTAATTCTAATGGGAATAGAAAATCAAGTTGGAACTGGAAAACGTTCATCTATCTCTAGTGAAAAGTACATGTTCAGCAGAATCTATTTTAATTTAAATCGTTCTGTGATTTGTTTCTCTTAGAATGTATTGGGGAATGCTGAAATGTCACTAATGTTAGAATACCTAAACATTATTCATTGCAAAATACTGTTTGCCAACTGAGCAGCTTCACTTTTCCAATGGTCATTTAATTAATGGATGTCTAATAGACCCATCTGCAATTTTTACAACAATGCAGTATTTCCACCTACTGAAATTGAGATTGCCATTGCAAAAATGAAGCAGAAAGAGGAGGGAGGAAGAGGGGGTTCCAATTAACGATATAGAGGCATACTTGATCTTAGGAGTCTTAAGGGTAATCAATAATGAGTTTCCTTTCTGAAAACACAATATAGTTATAAGCACAAGATTATAGGCTTGAATTACTTGCATTCTGAAGACCTTTTCCTATGTTTTCAAGTTCTCAATAAGTAAGAAATCTAGACAAAGTTTGGTGTACAATGAAATTATAAGACAGCTCTAGATTTAAACCAAAAAGCTCCAGCCAGCTAGGCTATAAAACATTGCCCAGTCTGTGTAAAAATTAATAAGTATAATATTAATAAAACAACATGGGTGCTGACTGAAATATATCTTCTGTCTTTTGGTTCTACGGACACAGAGCAAAAATATTTCATTGCATGAGATATTATAAGGCTGACAGAAGCAATGGAACCATTTCAGTGGTTAATAAGAATTCTGAGCTGTGCTTCAGCCCAGTTCCCGCCTTGAAATTTACGAGTCTCATCATTACATTAGCAGGAATTTCAAGTTCAGTGATTATAATCAGCACAATTCGTGGAGAAGAGGAATTTATGAGCCTCATCAATTTAGCAAGAGGCTGGGAGAAACAGAGACCCAATTGGTTAAAAAGAAATGCAAGAGTAACAACTTCATTTCAGCCCCACGCTTAGGGATCTAACAACTGAATAAATACATGATTCATATGGATGAAAAATATAAAGTAGGCAAGGATATGTTTCGATGGATTCTTTCCCCATGCATGAAAAATGGTATGCTAAGGGAAAGAGATGAAGAAAAATGTAATGTGGCCATATGAGGTATTCAGCTGTTCAGAGTTTCAACTTGTAGAAGAAACATAAGAAATTGGTTTTGCTTCATCAGCCTCAGACCTAATATCTTTGTTCATGGTGCAGGTTTGCAAGGAAAGCAGAGTTCAAATACTTTGAGCAATTGGACACCTGATCACTTTAACAGTATTCAATAAAATATTGCTGAATTTTCTCTGAAGACTTTTCCCCTGAGGAAGATTGGAAAGAATGTTCCAGCTGTATATCTTCCCTATACTATAGACTTATGTACCGCTTCACAGTGCTTTATCGCCCTCTCTAAGTGGTTTAGAGAGTCAGCTTATTGCCCCCCAAAATCTGGGTCCTTATTTTACTGACCTCAGAAGGATGGAAGGCTAAGTCAATCTTGAGCCGGTCAGGATTGAGCTACTGGCAGTTGACAGAGTTAGCTTGCATTCTAACCACTGTGCCACCACAGCTCTATGATTTATACTCAAAGAAGCAGTCATGAGCATGGGTTATGCTGTTTGCTATTGATACATTTGTATTTTACCCTAGCTGCTGTTTTTTTTAAAGTGTGTTGTCTTTTTTTTAAGTTTTATGTTTTTTTTCTAAATATTGTTATCTGCCCAGTGTCATGAATTTGAGATGGACAGCTATATAATTTGAAATAATTTATTAGTTAATTGGGTATCCTATACCTTCTCCCAATTCATAATATCTAGTCAAGCTAAAAGTTCATGAATAACTATTCACAGTTGGAAAAATAAAATATGGAAAAATCAAAAGGATCAATACATTGATCTAGCATGATTCTTCTTAGATCTCAGGAAAAAATTGCCGCCTAGTCTAGACTGCTTTTTCCCCATAGAACAGATGTCATTCTATGATAGCTTAATCCTATTCTGTAAAGTATATTTGTTACTTATCTTGCTAGTTGCTTTAGTGAGATGAGTGGCTATGTAAATTTGAATAATGGGATTAATAAAATAAAATAAAATAAAAAAGTACAAAGAGTGCTCTTGACTCTCTACCCTCTATTGCACCTTTGTAGGCAATGTGTGTCAAGAGCCAGGGATATCAGGAGATTCAGTCAGTTCAAATGAGCATAAAGACGTATTGCAAGCTTAAGTTTTCTACAAGAATCTGAGTTATTAATGGTCATTGAAAATGAACGGGAATTAGGAAGGCATTCAAGATGAGCTGGACTTAGATCTCTTGTGGATGCACAGGGACTCATGACTTATGACACATTTGATTACTCCTTTGGACTCAGTCTGGTCATCTCCTACGGTATGTCGTGAAGTACAAATCCAATGACACTACAAGGGAGCAATTGAGGGTAGATAGATAGAAACTCAAGAGTATCCTTTGTACCCTCTCTTGGTTTATCACTCTGCTTTTTATCTAAGAGATTGCCAATTTAAGATAGAGTGACCATGTTTTCTTCAAAAAATGAAAGGTAGACCTGAAAAAGAATAAAAAAACCCTATATTTTTGCTTTAGAATGACAACTTAAGAACAAAATCAAGTAATAATTTTCAAAAGAGCATATTCTAATAAAAAGAGTATAAAAAACTATGAAGTTATAAGAAGCAAGTATTAAAAAGGATTTCTGAAATCAAACTGTACATTAAGTCGTAAAATTTGTACAGAAAATGTGAAATGACAAAAAATATATTAATCTAAAAGACAGTTTTTGAAATAAAACGTTTTGAATAATGTATTTACATTTTAATGTAAATTATAGGGTTGAACATTATTTCTTTCTGCCTTTTTTCACATGGCCATGCTTTTTGATTCTTCAGATGGAAGAATCAAAGTTATTTCTTTTTGCCTTTCATTTGCCTATCTATATCATATATTTTCTGTAAATAAACCTCCTTTCCATTATACCTAAAAAACCTACTTCACTAAACTGTTCTGGTTAGATTCCTGTTCCCAGAAATGTTCAAATACAGAATGCTTCAACTTCCACCAAATCTTTAGTTTATTTAAAACATTATGGAATAACTAACTTTATTACATGACCATCCAAGTTTGTCAACAATACTCCTTTTAAGAGAATGCAAGGGTAATTGGTAAATGTGGCAAATAAATAATAACTCCTACTTCTGTTGGGTTCTTGCTAAGCAAGATTAAATCCCAAGAGGAAGTGAGCTTTTCAATATCCATTGAATCAGTTTTCAAAGAAGGGCCAATATTTATTATGTGTTGTAAGCAAAGAATACAAGAAAGCAGAAATACATATCCAATGCTAGTAATATTTCAGAAATTTCTTGCTTCAATGTCTTCTTGACAATGATTTTTGGTATTTGGTATATGCTCCTTTTCACACAAAATGCTTTATCATTCCCCTCTCTTTTATACTCCTTATTCTATAGGGTGCCCTTATGATTCACATTTAGAACCCAAAAACCAGATTATTTCATAGAACAGGAAAAATCTGTGTTACATTTTTTACCAGTTCTTTTTCTGTCAAATAGGAATTTGATGGAATTTAAAATGTAAATAGATGTCAATTATAGATCTATTCAGGGATTTTATTTATCATTTAGTAGAATATAGTCCAGACTTGGTACTGCATGGGTCTGCCGTTGCCTTCATATGCCCCTTACTTTGTATTGTGTATAGAATATGAATGACTACTAAGCGAGAACATTTGCCATAATAGATGCATGCATACAGAAACTAACCAAGACATACAATGAGGAAATATGTTCCAGTCATGTAAACCCTCTTGACTCAAGTATATGCAACAGTATATCTATGTCTGAAATTTATGTCTTGGTACACTTTAAAAATGAATTGGAAGAAGTGTTTTGGGCCTCCCACAAACATGGGTGCAAGATCTTACTGCTATTCATTAAACCAATATATCTTTTATTCAGGTTCTTATCTGTACCTGAAAAAGTCCCCCCCCCGCTATTTTATGAACCATAGAGTAAAATCTTTAAAATATGTTCATCTTTTAGGGATAATAATTATTCCTTGTGTACAGGCTGAAATACGTTTTCTGAACCCCTTTTTAAGCATATAGGGTGTGCTTTATTCTTTTAAAGGAGAATAGCCATCCTTATCATTTGAGTCCAGATGAGAAATGATGCTTCATAAATAAATCAAACAAACTTGTAAGCTACTTGTCAAGATCCATGTATCCATGGGCAATGTCAAGGATGCAAGGACTATGCATATTTCAGTAAGGTGTATTTAATGCTGGAAGAGCCAGTCTGGTGTAGTGGTTATGGCATTAGACTAGAAACCGTGGAACCATGAGTTCGAGTACCTTCTTAGGCATGAATCCAGCTGGATGATGTTGATCCAGTCATTTTCTTTCATCTCTAAGAAGTAAGAAATGGAAAATCAACTTCAAAATTCTGGTCAAGAGAACTGCAGGAACTAGCCCCAGACAATCACCACCAGGACTCAGCACTGATTTAAAGGCATTCCCCACCCTTCCCAAGAAAAGCCACCTTAATATTAGTCTGCGGTAGATACAACAATTTTGGAAACAGTGAGATGGATTTATGGCAAGTTCATCAAGACAGAGTCTCTTTAAAAATTTCAAAAAATTCCTTCCAAAGATTCTTGCGATCTACACTGAGCTGACATTTATGAGATAAGCTGTCATTTGTCCACGGTCTTCTCTTTAGACTGACTTTCCCTTCAAGATACCCCGATGGTGCTAAGAACTGTTGTTGCTAAAGGGTTGCAGGGTGCCCATCTTCCCCTTCCAGGGATGTGTGGAATGGATACTGGGAGTCTCCTGCTCCCAGGTCTTGGGGTCTTGTTTTAGGAGATGGGACTGTTATTAGGGTGGTGAAGGTGGGCCATAATATTATGGTGGTGTGGGGCAGAAGGAGATATGGTGGGAGATAGGGAGTAGCCCATCATTGGAGACTGCAGATCTGTTGTCTCTTTAATGATTCCATGTTCCTGCTCCTTGATCTCAGCTCTATTGAATTATCAGCAGACCTTTAACGGCCCTGGTCTCTGGCTGCTTCTACTGAATGCCAGGTAAGTCTGTAATAAGGCCCTCCTCATCCATGATTTGATTGCTGATGAGAAGACTGACTTTGCATCTTTATTTTTCCAGCCTCCTCATAATCTCTTCCACCTCAAATTGACCAGATGACAAATTGTGAAGATGAGTTATCATCTAAGCTGGCAAGAAAAACAATTGTGCTTTGCAGTGTTTCTATTAACTGATGGTGTTAAATTAATGTTCATTTAGTATGGCTTTGATTGTACTTTTACCTTACTTATTTACCTTATACTTATCTTATTTCTATCTTAATGGCTTCCTAAAACTATTTTGACGAAACAAACTGAAAAACAAAATGTGTGGTATCAGAACTGAAGGTTGCTTTTCTCCAAGACATTCCTGTAACTCAATCTGAAGACCTTTTCTAAAAAAATTGCAAAGGTCGCCTTAACTTCTATATTACATTGAAGAAACTTTTTGCAGCAATAATTTATAGCATCTTCATTGCATCTTTGCTCAGCTATCACTGAAGTGATTTAACATCTATGCATTACTGTTATTTTTGCAAAATGAAGGTTGAATGATACTCAAAGACGCTTTAAATTGCTAATACAGAAATGACCTTAATATGGATATGGAGAGATTACAGGAACAATTATGCCAAATGAAATAGGAGGCAATGGAATATTGAGTATATGGGGGAGCTGTTTTCTCTCTTGAAGGTACATCTGATATAGGGTTGCTGGACTGCTGTGAGGGCCTGGGGTGAGTGTGTGTCTGAGGGAGGTGGTGAGTATTTGGAAATGAATTAAGTGGGTGAAATGAAAGAACCCCTAGGGCTAGGAGTGGAGGGGTGAGAAGGAACTTGGATTATGTGGGAGGGCAAGCTGGAAAATTGATGGGCCATATTGGGAAAGATCCTGGGGGTTGCTTTTAGGAATGTCAGGCTCACTGTTTAAGACCGATCTCTTTCCTACGTAATCTCTCCTTGGAGCCAGGTTACCAAGAGTCCTGGATTCCAGCTATTGTTGATTAATGCCAGATCAGTCTGACATTAAACCTGACCTCATCCATGGTCTGAGGAGGCAGCTAATCTAACTTGCAACCCTTAAACTTGGGTGGATAAAGGAGGAGTTTCTCTTCCCAGAGATGCATCCACCTGGGTTTTTGAGTCTACCAGCCATGACTCTGAGAATAGGGAAGAGGAGGTCACAGTTATCATTCATGAATTGTTATTGGTTTTTAAAGTCTCTGCATAATTGATTGTGAGACTCTCTAGTTGAAATTGTTGTTGTTGTACTGCTGTCCCTGCTGCACAACATCTTTTCTGCCTGATGAAATAGGGGGCAATGGGATATTGAGGTATATGGGGGAGCTGTTTTCTCTCTTGAAGGTACATCTGATATAGGGTTGCTGGACTGCTGTGAGGGTCTGGGGTGAGTGTGTGTTTGAGGGAGGTGGTGTGTATTTGGAAATGAATTAAGTGAGTGAAATGAAAGGACCCCTAGGGCTAGGAGTGGAGGGGTGAGAGGGAACTTGGATTTATTGCTGAACTAGTGGTTCAGACCCTGAGGTTTGTGGTTCTCAGAGTTTCAATCTGCTGCCCAATGATATTGAGTCCAGAGCAACTCGGGAGTTTATGGATACCTTGGCAACCATAGGCCTGTCCAAGGTCATTAGAGCTCAGTGCACACCAGTGACCCCATTAGGTCTAGCTTTTGTCTTGGGTCAGTTGAGATTGGATCTAGTATTGAAAGACAGTTGTTAGCCCACTATGATGGTTGGATAAGTTTCTAATTGCTTTTTGGCTCACAGTAGTGCACTCTTTCCTCATTGGACCCAATGGCCCAAGACAGCTAATTTCCAGTTTGCAAACTTTTCTTTTTGGGGAAAGTGGTGGAGAGGATCATCAGGCTTCAACTTTATAGAACCCTGGTGGAAGCAGATCATTTGGACCTACCTCAGTTAAGTTTTAGGTCAGAGTTCCATACCAAGACTATTGTTTATGCTAATTGATGACCTGGAAGGGAATGCACATAAAGCTGGATTGAGCATAATGTATCCATCTTTGTGCTCAATGACTTATCATGACTTTCAATACTTGTGGACATAGTATCCTTTTGGATCAGCTTTAGGAATTTTTTTGGGGGAGGAGGGAGGTACTGTTTTATAGAACTTCTTTTTTATGGCTTCAATCAGCGTTGATAGTTGAAGAGGGATCACATCCATGGCCCCTCACTTGTGGAGTGTTGCAGAATGTGACATGTTCTCCCCTCTTCTTTAACATCTATACGAAACTTCTGGGTGAGATCATCTGTCGGTTTGGGATATTGACAATAGGCAGATGATACCTGATTGCATGTCTTTAGCAGTTATTTCCAGCTGTACCTGCCTATCTCATTCAGTATAATAGGGAGGTATATTCTGGGTTGCATCAATTAAAGAATATCATCTTCTGACAGAATGTGTGCCTATTCTGTGGCATTACCTGCTCCCTGGAATGAACTTCTCTACAGAGATTCATGGGTCTCCCACCATTACATTATAGAGGGAAATACTTAAATCTTGGATGATCTCCTAGATTTTGGGGACAGGGAACTATGGAGTTCCCTTCTTGTTTTGCTTTTTGTTTTGCTTTAATGTGATTCTAGTTTTCCTTTTTTCTATTTTGTTCTTTTGTTTGGAGATGAAATACTTTAGATATTTATTTATTTCGGAAAATTATTTGCAGACAGACAGACAGACAGACAGACAGACAGACAGACAGACAGACAGACAGACAGACAGACAGACAATGTTAGCTGTGGCCAGACTCAATTAGGCGTGAATAAGGAAGGGAGGAAGGAATAAGGAAGGGAGGAAGGAAATCACTGATGGAGAGTATGTTTTGATATTTTAAATAGTCAGCTGAATTGATATGTTTTAGTTCAGGTAATACTCAAATCAGTTAAATGACAGCTCATCGTTATTTCAGTATTTCAGGTATTTTACTCAGTTCTTTTTACTGGGCCACAAATTTCAATGCACAAACACTGGAAAAAAGAACTACATTGACTGAGGATGTGCAAGAAGGATGATAGAGATTAATTATTGTGCTGACCCCAGCCTTTCAGAATTTTGAAAATGTCTTTCTTACGATATTATTGTTCAAGAAAATCTTGTTTCTTAAATTATGATACACTATGCCTTTACATTTCAGAATAAAAGTAAAAAGCAAATTAAAAATTAGGGTACTTTTGATATTTCATAATATTCTTATTATCATTATGTACTTTCCTTAACTATCTTGGCATTGTCAATTTAGTTTTGGATAGTTTGGATATTTGAATATCAATTCTCTTGTGCTGGTTAATAACTGCAATAAAGTTAAGTACTTATAATCTCAGAGAAATCATATCTATGATGAACCTAAGCAAAGTCTGAGGAGGCTTGAGAGTCAAAATGTCAAAGCTTTGTATTAGGCATGGTTATAAAGCTTGGTTTCTCAGCTTTGCATTCCCACACAGCCATGAAAAATTAAATAAGTAGCTTTATTACAAAGAATTAGGAAGCTATAGATAAAAGGAAGTTCTATAGGGCTGTACACAGAAACTTTGTCCTAAATACATGTATATCAGCTCCACAATTAACATCCTAGTCTACTTCTCCTATTGCTTTTTCAAGTGTAGATTTTTTACTGTTCTTTTAGCACCTGTGAAGTCCTCTACTCTTGCTTACATAATGGCTGTCTCTAGCATGAGGCTTGTCAGATTTATCAGCCTTTGTACATAATACCTGGATATACCAAGGCATTGCTACTAATACTAGGAGAATGGGTTTAGTCTACCCATCTCATTGTGGTCCTTGAGTGTACATAATAAATAAGCAGTTTTCTCTCATTTATTTGGGGGGGAAAGTAAAGATCTATACATGGGAACATTGCTGAGGGTTCTGTGAATTGTGTGCATGGAAACCTTGTTGACAATTAACATCTGTTGGAAGATACCCAGAATCTCATTGTCATAACAGTATGGAAAGGTTAGTAGTACAACATATCTCTGTGTGCATGGATACAACCTGGATTAATGCTGAACAGATTGGTAGCCAATAATAATATTAATATAATTAAAAACCGGTTTGAACCATTGTGAAAGAAGGGAGGTGGAGGAAAAATACAACCTAAGACAGAAACCACACAAATTGTTATGTGGTTATAATCCTCAGAAAGGAACTGGGTGCTGGCGACATCCATTATGCAGCGGCAAAGTAGTTTTGAATAAGTCCTCTGGGAAGGGGTACAATTATTTACTTTTTTCATATTTCAGTGGTTCTTATGTTAGCTATGGCATTTTCTCTGCTGTGCCTCAATGTGAAAGGTAGTCAGGCTTATGTTTTTCTGAGGAGGTGATTTTTACTCTTTTAATGCCTTGTCTTAAGAGTCGACTCTAAAGCTTTTCTCAGTTGTATCTTTGCATTCAGGTGTGGTTCTCGTTGGATGATATGCGGCATGTGACTTTGAAAACTTGCAAAAATACAGTATTTTGTCAGGGAGAGATTTTCTTCAGAACTAATACTTAAAGTAGAAAGAGAGAGGGGAAAAAATAAATAAACCAGGGAGATGGAGAAAAACATCCGTATTTAGATATTCGGTTCACAGTTGTAAAGAGACATACATTTCTCATCTAACAGACTTCGCATACAAAGATACTTACAAAGAAAGTTAATATTACAATATGTGGGGGTTGGGGAATCTCAAACTGACATTGTCCTTCATGGAATGTCCTTTATGCAACCGAGTAGCAAAACAACAACTGCCAATAAAGCTTTTACCACCACATATGCTCAAATTGTGCTGGTTGTCTTAGATAGATTTGCTATCGATGTGACAGGTCACAATGCAATTTAGAAGCAATTAAAAGGTAATGAATGTGCTGAACGGAAACCTCTGCCTGGGAGGGTTTTGTTTCCCCCTGTAATGCAGAAAGCAGATAGATCTATGCCCTTCAGTAATTTGGGCTGATGAAACAACAAGAATGCTTGACTGAGAGGACTTTGTAATGCTGGAAGGGCTGTTTGCAGATACTTTGCTGAGGCTGCATCATCGGCTGGTTGGAAAGAAGAACTGATATTGACCCTGATGCTGGGAAGATGAAGGCTCAGGGATACAGGTGAGGCAAAATAAATGAAGCAGGGCACCTCAATTGCAGTTTGGAGATTGTATTCACATATGGAACTGTTCTCTTCAATTGCTGTTATTGTTATTGTTATTGTTATTGTTATTGTTATTGTTATTGTTATTGTTATTGTTATTGTTATTGTTATTGTTATTGTTAGTGTTAGTGTTAGTGTTAGTGTTAGTGTTAGTGTTAGTGTTAGTGTTAGTGTTAGTGTTACTGTTATTGTTATTGTTGTTGATGTTGATGTTGATGTTGATATTGATGCTGATGCTGTTGTTGTTGTTGTTGTTGTTGGTGGTGGTGGTGGTGTTTTAAGTAAGGGATGGATGGTATGATAATTAAGTGTGCAAGAACTAAATTCAAAATGGTATTCAAATAATTTTTAGTCTTTTTAATCTTTTTCATGAAACTGGCTAGGTATGAATAACAATTGTCAGGCAAATATAATTTGATTTTATTTCAAATTACCAAGTTTCCAGAAGGAAATGATTTCCCCATAGAAACAAATGCAAGAGTAAAAAGTGGTAGAAAAATATTGGAGTTTTTTTGGACTTGATTAGTTATTGTATCTCATAAAAGAACATTAATGATGCACTAGATAAAGGATTATACCAAGCTTAAGTATATAAGAGAGACAGTTTTGTCTAGTAGTTAAGGCACTGGGCTAGAAAGCACAAGGTCCATCATGGTCATGAAGGCCAGCTGAGTGATATTGGGCTTGTCACTGTCTGTCAGCCCAATTTACATCACAAGTTTGTTGTTATGGGGGAAATTAATACAGCTACTCTTTGGTGCTCAGCTGGGACCACTGTCTTCTTTTATTCCTTTGGAAGGAGTGCAATCCAAATTCCTAGGAGCCGTATGTCACGTAGTTCAAAGTCTCCCAAATGTAACACTGAGGAGGGACGCTGGACTAGCCAAAATCAAAACAGGGGCAGAGATTTACATTTTGGCACTTGAGTTCTCTCCTTACAGAAGACAATTTTGAGTCAGGATAGCCCAGGGACATCTTACAAAAATCATAGAATCTCAGCTTCTCCAGGGAAGTGCTTTTAATGATGGGGAAGGAGTTTTTGCACTTTGTGAACTCAAACAAGGTCTCAAAGATCTGGAAATCCAACAACATTGGGCTGCTTATCCCAAGAATGTTTATTGGAGCAGTCAAAGTCCCCCTTTTAAAGTAGCGAGTTATTGATACCGAATAACCAACCCCGAAATCTGAAGGACATCAAACTTAGTGCTGCACCAGAATCCCCACTGCACTTTTAGAAGCCTGATACAAAAAAAAACACTATATAAGCTGAGGCTGTGTCCCTGCGGTCAAGGAGCCATTGAAACTGCAGTTTAATCCTGCTATGCTGCATCTTCTATCGGGACTCAGTGACTCACTTTATAAGACCTCCTGTAATAAAATATTCAGGAAATATTGATCTCTTTTATGCGCAACTATTTTTATCACATTCTGTGAATTGGGCCAAATTCTGTTATGCTCTATGCAAAATTAGGCAGAATATAACTGCCCCCGTTTATCCGTCACCGATCAGAATAAATTGTTTTGTCTGTCTTTTAACTTTATTTTTAACTATTGTAATTGGTTTTAATGCTTTTATTTCAAATGCCGATCTGTGACTGTAATAGAAATTGATTGATTGGAGGAGGAAGCTGTGCTCACTATATTTGCAGTCTTGAGTTATTTGTAAATAAATAAATAAAAATAAATCGTACCTGACTTCAAAGCGAAAGTGAGTCTTGAGAAAAGACAACCTGGAGAAGATTTTGGGAGCAGCTTCTCCAACCTACAAAATCTCTTGGCTGGAGAAGGAAGAATACAGCCCTCTTTCAATGACTGAAATATGTTAGACAGAATTTAACATCTGATCACTGTTATTTTGGAGTGTCAGACATGGAAAAAATGGGCTGAAAGAAAGGAGATTCTGGAAGAATAAGAGGGAAAAATGCTAAAAGGAGGAGCCCTTTTGGAGTTGGGCCAGTAGGCACAGAATTTCAGTCTCCTCTTCACTGATTGCCAGAATGGAAAGATTCAGCAGCCGTCAGTCAGAGAAGCTTTAGCTGTGATTCCTGCAGAGAGGAGGGTTGGGCTCAGAGTCTCCTTCTAAATTATGAACATAAATATTCGCAGTGCTGATCACAAATCAATAGATACAGAAATTTATTTAAAAATGCATGCATCCTTTGTAAAAGTAGCAGTGTTTAATATGAAAATATATCTGTCATGGTATCTGCCTTTGGAACATTATCCCTTAACCAAATAGATTGGCCAAATTTGTAGCATAAGAAGGTTAAGATGGTTCCTCGCCCTCTCCTTTTTATTCCTTCTCCGAAGAAGCTCAGATTAATGGATCCATATCGGAACCCCCTACCTGCCATGGCTGCAGTCTTGGAGCCCCCAAACCCTCTTCGCTTTCCTTCATTCTCCTCCTCGATCTGGAGGAATAGGCAGCGTTCAAGGTGTGGGCCAGGGTCTTCATGATACTGTACGAAACGTGGTCATTTGGGATGCGGATAGCTTTCTTTTTCTCTTGGGTGTCCAGTGGGGCTTTCTGGGTGCATCTTCTCTGGTCTTTGACAGAAAAGATGCTCCTTGAAAGAGAACAGTGAAAATACTGATCCAGAGATTTCACAAAAAAATAGGGTTCAAAGGCATCGCTCTTTGCCCTTCCTTTCCCCCAAAAACTGAAGCTCCACATACTGTGGATGTATTTGAGAAGTCTGTGCTTTTTTATATCAAACCCTAAAAAACTTCTGAGAATCCACACTTTCCCTTCAATCAGTCCTGGCAAACGCATAAATGTTAAATGGAAAGGAAGAATTCTCTTCCAAAAGGAATCATATTCCATGAAGTGAACAAAGACATTGACTTGTCTCCACTTAGAGAGGTCATCCCTGAGGACTGCTGTATAACCTGTTGTTGAAAATCGTTGTGATATAACAACACAAATCCCATTCCTGATAAGCAGAGGAGTAAAAGTCCTCATGAAATTCTCTCCGTTCTCTGTGTCTGACGCAAAGAGACCAATCAAGGTCCATCTGAAACAGAGCAGCAGTTGGACAATTGCTGGGTACTGGAAACCTTCCCTGGGGAACATGCGGTGGAAAAAGGGGAACTTGCTTTTATCACTCAGAGCCTCTGAAGCAGTTTTAAAACTGGTCTGAAAAAGCAATTAAGAATTCTGTGTTGCAATGGCAATCAGATCAACTCAAAAATATTAGTTATTAACCAATCCAACTTTGTTTTGATGAATATATTATAATAGTTTGTTGATCAGTTGTTGGTTAAAATATTAAATACAGAATATTAACAGTCAGACTAAAAATTGAAAGCAAAAAACAAATTAAGTAAAAAGGAATAAAAATGCAATACAAATTTCTGTACCACTCTTACAATTTACTGCAATTAGATTCAAATTTGGAGATGTCAGACAAAGTGTTTGATTCAATAAAGGGTCATAATATGTTGTTTTTTAGGACTGCAACATCTTTCTCTACTTTTGTATCCCAGGTTCTTTGTGGAACAATCTTTTTAGTCTCTTCTTCCATTGTACAAGAGAGAAAGAGACCCTAACTCCTAATACAAATTGTCAGTTGTACATTCCAAGTTTTGAAATTTTGTCTGTTTTAACATACATAATTTTGGAACTCATCCAGTTTCAACAGCTTTAATTTTAAAGTAATAATTATATATTCTGATTTTATACAAAGAAGAAATTCTATAAATTCATAATTCAGCTCTGAGGGCAGCAGCTGAAGTCTTTTTATCCATGCCAAAGATACTCCTCAGATGCTGTGATTGTTCTGGTAGTGACATATATAAAGCCCCAAACTTCAGCTGAATATAAAAATACATCGATTACTTTGGCCTTATATTTTTTTAATACTTAGGGCTGAGGAAGCTGAAGATCAAAGAACATGACTTTTGAATTTGATTGATTAATAATCAGACAATTACTATGACAGTAGATGCCAGGTTTCCTTAACAGCCTACACAATCCAAATTATGAGTATTAAATTGGGGTGTTTCAACATGTATTTATTATCATAAACATGTGTACTTCCTCATCCTTCAATATTGCAGGTAGGTCATCTATAGTAATATTTGTCAAAAATGATTCATTTATCATTCATTTCTCACTCACGTCTGACTCATCGCTATATCTCAAAGACCATAAAAACTACACTTCTGAAAATTCATACATACCTTTGCTACCCATATACAAGCAAACTACAACAAAAATTTCTCAAAATAATTATTTTTAAAGGAGTTATTTAACATTTATTGAAAAGGGGAGGAACCAACCTGCGTTGGGCTAATCCGAGGAGGCAGTGAAAAGGGGCATCCAGAATTCAAATGCAATGACAGTTTCACCAAGAGTGGCAGCAGGGAGAGGAGCAGCAAGGCAAGGAGCAGCAGGGTAGGTGAGTGAGGCCCGACTCTCCCTACAGGCTGTGCTGGCCTCCATACTGCCTTTCAAAACTGCCACACGGCAATCAAACAAGGTCAGCTAATGATTTGCAGTGGGAGAGGAGGGGAGAGATTCAGAGAGAGAAGGGAGTGAGAGAGGACGGGGAATAAAGAAAAAAAAGAAAGGGAGAGAGAGACAGGGACAGAAAGCAAGCAAACAAGTAGCAGTTGAATAAATTACCTTCACAACGCCAAAATGTATGCTGCTCATACCTAAGCTTATGTTGCAGTTGCAGGCCCTCTGAAGCCCCGCCCACAGGCCCTTCAGCCTGCGCGCACACCAAACCTTATGCTGCAGGCCCTCCAGAGCTCCGAAATGGGCAAGGTCAGTGAATGGTTTGCAGGGGGGAGGGAGAGATAGAGAGAGAGAAGGGAGAGAGGGGAACACAGAAAGAAAAAAAAACTGAGAAAGAAAGAAAGAAAGAAAGAAAGAAAGAAAGAAAGAAAGAAAGAAAGAAAGAAAGAAAGAAAGAAAGAAA
>JANHFO010000145.1:209777-221319 GCA_032468095.1 Pareas carinatus
TGAACTTTCTATTCAAGTAAGTGGCATAAAGGATTCATGCCTTGATACAAAGTGTCACACATTTCCCTTATGATTGCACTTTTCTGCAGTTCATTCTAAATTTCCATTCAACAAAAACTTTTGAATTCAAAGACATTCTTAAAGGAATATTATTTTTAAGATACAGTGAAAAGCAAAAAGTAATACTTTAAAATCTTTTACTTTTCCTGCCCTGCTCGTGCCCACAAACCGTTTCGAATTTATTAATCTTGCCATTTTGATTGCCTCTGAAATGAAGTGGCAACACAAAAGCCTATTGGGGAATGTATTTTCCTGATTAGCATGCAGAGTTAAGTGAACATAGCTTTTCATTTTTTCCCCTTCTCGCTTTAGTATTATCTTGATAGGGTCATTTTTTTCCAGAAGGTTCCATACTAATGAGCCAGTTTGAACCAGGTTAGAAACTGGGAGACCCATGAATTCTAGTCTCCCTTAAGCACAAAGCCAGCAGGATAATCTTGACCAAGTCACTCTTTTAGCCCTAAGACACAGGAAATGGCAAACCTCTTCCAAAATCAGGCAGCTGCTAGGAGTCACTACTGACTCAAAGGCTCATACAGGTGTACTATGACTTAACCAATCATTCTCTACAATGTTTTGTAATGCTTCTGAGTTCAGAAATAACATCCATCCATGTAATAAATTCAATTATCCTCGTTCCTTTTATTAAGGCTAATTTCTCTGTGTACCGTAAGAATAGTTTTAAAGAGAGGTCTGTAGTTAATGATTCAGATTTGACTTTGTTTTATTGATTTGCAGATACCGATGTCGCTGCAGCATTTTCAACTCAGAGACGATGTGAGCCTCAAGGCCCCTTGGTATTATTCTTTCTTTATGCATTTATACTTTATTGCTGATATAAGTACAAATTTGCAAAGAGGGTAATAATGAATTAATATTGAACAGCCTAGTTTGGATTGAGAATTTAGGTTGGTTTGTTTACAAACACGGAATGTCCTTTAATTTAGAAGTATTATGTTAACATCTTGTGGTTTGAATTATGTCATAAGAGTTGGATATGTTGCACATAACATATAACAAGCAGCAGGCATATGAAAGTGTGGAAGATGAATATACATGGGTAAGAAAATAAATGGCCAGTGGAAAGAATGGCTGTAGCATATTTAAAACGTTCTTAAAATATTCTTAAGAATATTGAAATGGAAATATTTCCCTTTGCAAGTCCCTATTCTTATTTTTTGTTTTGAAATGTAATGAAGTTTCATTTTAAGAACAGGGTAGGTCTTTCTTTTTAAAAGAAATGTAGGCTTTATTTCTCACTCTCTCTCATCTTTTCCTCTGTGATGGGAGTGTCAGGTTCCTCCCAATCCTTTCAGTTTTGTCTTTTCTTCTAAGTTAAGTATTATTGTGTATTTTATTAGAAGCTGATTTAATTTTCACATTATTTCAGTAAGTGTCCCCACCAGCAAGGTATATTATGATGGAATGTTGGATGTCTAATTCAGCTGGTTTCTTCATCTTCTGATTTCATTGTCTATGGAGAGAGAATGCCATTTAATCATTTCTCTGTCTTTTCTTATTCATTTAGCCTTCTCAACCTTGTTTTATTACAATATTATACCTGAGTACTGCTTTGTGTTTTTGACCATAATCAGGATTTATATTTTCAGATACTTTCATTTAGCCACAATTTTTGCCTTCTTGGTCTTACAAAGTCATACTCAAATACAAAAAGTACTTGACTTAGAACTGAGCCCAACATTTTCTTTTGCTAAGTGAGACAGTTATTAAATAAATTTTGCCCCATTTTACGACATTTCTTGCCATAGTTAAGTGAATTACTGTAAATATATATATAAAAGGGGCCGTACTAGGGGTTGTAGCAAAAGCTGACTAGGAAGAGGACTCCTGGCTTGGTGGCAGTGCATCTGCCTGGGATACCAGACTTCCAGAGTTCAATTCCCAGTAAAACAAGGATGTGGCTAGCTGAAAAGAGCTAATAAGCTCGAAATAGATCGATCCTAACAAAACACCCTCGGCATTAACTCTGTCCTGCAAGTTAGCTGGTAAGTAGGTTGATGATATGAGGGAAGAAACTGTCCTTGTGTCTAGTTGTATTGGTTTGCAATGCCCTGTAGCAACGTCCAGAGGGTGGAAGTTGAGTAAGGGTCGTTTCCCCCTGATAAGACTGAGTCCAGTCCGACAGGTTGTTTTGGTACAACTATCTTATCCTATGGTAGCCTTTATGCTGTATTCTAATGGAAATTCTACCGATGACTGTCTATTGACATTACACAAGATGGAAGTCCATGAAGGAAAACAGGGTCATTTTTGTGTGACCGCTGCATGAAACAATCTTATCAGAAATGTCACACTGATTAGGAATGTGTCACAGAGCGCGCCTGTTCTTCTTTCCTAGTGTCATAGACTTTCTCTCACTGTCAAGCAGACTTTGTCAACAGGAGAAAAACCATCATCGGGCAAGAAAATAAGCACGTAAGCTCTCTCTTACTGGAGAAACATTTGAAAAGAATAAAGTTAGTACAGGCTATCCTTGAATTCCCAACCATTTGTTTAGTGGCTATTCAAAGTTGCAATGACTTGTGACCACCTTTCACACTTATGACCATGGAGGCACCCTCCATGGTTGCTGCAACCGTACAGGAGTTGAACCCCAAATTTCCATTTCTAATCAAGACAGTGGTTAAGCATTGAATTCCTCCATTTCACTTGATGGACTTAAAGTGAAACTTGTTCCTTTAAGGAGAAATTTGCCATGAACCGGTGGGAAAGGGCAGGGAGAACACTACCGGGTGAAATTGTACTGCATGGTTTTAGAAATGCTTATCAGTATGGCCCTCCACGTGCTCTGGTTGCCATAGTAGAATGTGAGTTACCAGAGCTGAGAAGTCATGGGACAGGCCACCCCCTCTGAACCCATGGCAGTATTTTTCGAAGTGTTGGGTCATTGGTTATTTGCTTGGCCACTTCGGTGGAGGTGACCAGCCCATTGTCGTGGCAGTCTACTAGGAGGATGCCAGTGGGTAGGGGAGGAGAATGGGCACATTTTGTGGAGTCTCTCCTGCAGAAATGCACATAAGCCCCGAGGATTGCAGCAGCAGCAGCAGTAGCTGATGAGAGAGAGTGAAGAGGAAGAAAAGGGAGAGAAAGCCCCGCCCGGCATTTGGGCCGCCCGAAGTGCAGTGAAGAGGGCCGGTGCGAGGAGACAGCACGCTCCCTGCCTCCTCCCCTCCTGCCGCTTTCATGTTTTGTTTTCCAATGTGCTCGGCCCAGTTCGGTTCTAAGGAACGGCGAAGTAATCATGTCCTTCCCTTCATCCTCCCTCCCTCACCTCACTCTCCCATCTCTTCCCCACCTCTCCTCCCCATCTATCCCCTCCCCTGTTCAGCCTCTCTTCCTCTCCCCTCGCCCTCTCCTGCCTCTCTCTCCTCATCTTCCCCTCTCTCTTCCTCCCTTCCCCCTCTCTATCCCACTCCTCTCTCTCTCTTTCCTCCTCTCCCCCTTTTTCTTAGGGAGAGAGGGGGAAATTGGTTGAATTTGTGGGAATGAGGTCCTCCATGGTTTCGGGGTCCACAGCTTGGAAAAGTTTGAAAACTCCTTGGCAAGTGGGGTAATTGAGTTGTGTGAAAACAGCTTGACTCTCTGTCTCTCTCATTCTCTTTCTCTCTCTCTCTTTCATTCTCTTCCTCTCTGTGTGTATGTGTGAGTCTATATGTGTGTGCATGTGTGTGCTCTCTCTCTCTCTCTCTCTCTCTCTCTCTCTCTCTTTCTCTCTGCATCTGTCTTTCTCTCTGTGTGTGTCTGTCTCATTCTGTCATATTCTCTCTCTCTCTCTCTCCATCTGTGTGTGTGTGTGTAATTTTTCTACAATTAAACAAACTTTTAAAATTTTGTTAAGATTAAATAAGCATTTATAATTTTGTTATAATTAAATAAGCTTTTTAAATTTTGTTATATTAAGTAAGTGCCTTTTATATTATTAAAATGGAAATTTTATGTACCTTTTAAAAAAAAATCATATTGGTGGGCCTCAGGATTTCAAATTATGAATTTGGTGGTTCCTGAGGTCAAAAATGTTGGTGACTACTGTATTAGAGTATAGAATGTAGCAAGGAATGTACATTTGAAAGATATTCAAGATAAATATAGATGCATTTGGGTGGATAAATTGTAAATTGTGCAAACATTGGCTGAAAGGTTAGAAGACAGCATGTATTATGTTGAGAAGAATGAATGATGGAAAGAATGAAGAAAAAAAATATCCCTGAATGAAAATTTACTCCTTGGTTTGTTATGTAGACATAAGATTTGGATATGTCAGGAGAAGCATAAACACATGTTGAATGCAGTGGGAATAGGATACAAAGACATTTGTATGATAAAGAAAGAAGAGAGAAGGTCAAGACTGAATGGATGTCAAATAAACGTGAACTGAATATGAGAGAGAGAGAAATTGGTATGAAATAAGTATGTTAAAGTGAAAGGAATGAATGAGGACTGAATTTCAAAATAACTACCTAGTTGAAAGCAAGAGAATATAACAAAGTCATACTTGAATGGAGAACTGAAAAAAAGAAGATATAAATTAAAAACTGATATATGCACATTATTAAGAGAAGCTGCAGTAAAGCAATCACTCTGGATAACGGCAATTTTATTAAACAGAGATCATTACATATAAAAACTAAGAAACTAGAGCTATTTTTTAAAAAAATAAATACTTCTCTTCTGTATGTAAAAGTATCAAAAGCTTGGAAGCATATATAGAGATGAATATTGTTAGAAGAAATATGCTATGCAAAATCAAAGATCTCTCATGGAACGCTACCTCTCTCTGTCTATGGAGATTCTCAGTCATCCAGGTCATGGTTGTCCCAAAGATGCTTTTTCAAAAGGCAACTGGACTTTCTTTGTTTTTTCTTGAAGATATTTTGCTTCTCATTCCAGAAGTTTCTTCAGTTCTGTGGAGAATGGAAGGATTTATATTCCTTGCACTCATCTGGTCATTAGAACTCTTTCTGAGAGTTGTTGAGGCCACTTGGAGATTTATCTATGCTCTCAGGATCACCTGGATATTACAAATAGGTGTGGAACCTTCTTGGAACTGCTGAAACAACTGTGCTGAGAGAGGGCTGTTCAATCTTAACGTAGGTGACTTCTTTGACCACTCTTTCAAACCAAGTCAAAGGTTCCCTCTCTCTGTTTTGAACTACAAGTTTCACAATTCCTAACATTACTTCAAACTAATTGAAACTGAATTCAAAGACATATCTTGACATCAGGTAGACAGATCTTCTCTGTCTAGGTTAACATTCTTTTCGCAGCCGTTATGCATTATAAAACTATGTGACTTGTAAAACTCAAGGGGAAAAAAATGTGAAAACCATGGTTTCTTCTGACCCTTGTTTCTTAGCAACTGGCATTAAGAAACAGCCTACTTCTTTGTTCCTTGAGAGTAATATATAGCTTAGTGATCAGTTGCAATTGATAACCTTACCCAACCCATCTTTAGAACAGTCCAACGCAGTAGTCATTCTACTTGTGGTTAAATTCCCTTTTTATCTGCCCCAATTTTCTCTCTCTTTATTGGCTTACATCTCCCTATAGCTAATACCTTTCACAGTGATTTACAATAAAGAAAAGAAAAGGTACGTACCTTCAGGAAAGGATAAGTCGGTGAACAATGTGAAACAATCCAGACACTTAAAAAAGGAAAGTCTAACAATTATCCTGTAGATAACAAAGACAATGTAATAGCAGAAAAATACAAGGAAAGAAGGTATATGAGAATAAAAAGATCTCCAAGGTGAAGAGACAAGAAAGGCAGACAGAAGAGCAATTACCTGAACACACTTGCACTAGCACTTCTACTCTGGTATTAGAATTTTGGTAGGTAAGAGACATGTGCTTCATTAAAAGGTCCACAGTCTTATAGTCTTTCCTAAAAGAACATTAACTTCTTCACAAGATATTCTTAAAAGGCTGTCTAAGATGTTGTGCAGTTTGCATCAGTATTGGCCCTGCATAAATTTTAAATATCTCACACATATGAAAGGGCACATGTAAACTTAAGGTCTCTATGTGCATTAGCAGATTAAGTAAACCTATGCATGAATAAATTCCTGCATTGTCTCATATTGCAGGTGAGAGTTTGTTTAATGCACTCCAATAGGAAACAAAGTACCTGGTATCTAGATATGTTAACTCATGTGGAATTATTCCTACCACCTTAAGTTTGGTGAGCTTTTAGATGACCATTCAGTTAATGAGAGGTATGAGTTGGTCCCTGTATATTCTGGATGCTGTTATAATTACTAAAAGTGTTAATGAGTTAATTTGTCATCTTTTGGGGACAAATTTGTTAGATGTGTATCCCATTTGTCCCCCAGGAGCTTAGTGTAGGAAATAGACCAGCTTTATGTCTATTTATGTTTATATAATTATTATGTGAGATAGGGTGGACTGAGTGATGCCAACATTTAGCTTTCATATCAGAGAATGGCAAATTATACCTTATAGAGGAAATATGGTTCCCCCTACTCCTACCACATTAATAGCTACTAAGAGTGTGATAAACAGCCAGAAAATTTGATGCAGGTAGTACTTGAGTTACCTCTCTAATGGAGCTGCCCATTACAGTTGCAAGTTGTGACAGTTGTTAAGCAAGGAACTAACCTGATCACCTCTCTTAATCACCCATCCCTTTTCTCCATGATGCAAGTATGGGGTGCCTCAGAAGCGGGGAGGCCCTGGGAAGTCTAGCACAAGCCCAGACCCACACTCCAGTAACTTCCCAACTCATACATGGTCTGCCCTGGGCATCTCAAGGCCTCTCCTCCTGAGGCACCCTGTACTCCTCTTCATCTTTCTCAGAGTCACCACAAGCCTTGGTCCTGCTTCCTATCCCACTGGGTATCACACCCTCTTTTCCATCCATCCATCCATCACCATCATGGAATAATCACTTACCTTTTGGGTAGATCTTCTGGAAACAGCTGCTCTAACACTCACCCTTCCTACACAATGGAGGCTGTGTGACTCCATTTCAGAAGTGAGTGCCACTTTGGAAGAAGCCACAATGAATTGTGGGTGCTCTGAAATGGCACCAACTTCTGGGGATGTCATCACACATAGCCTCCATTGTATAGGGAGACCAGGGGGCGAAGCTTCCTGCTTTTACTCCTGAACACAATCTCTGGAGCTTTGAGGTGCCATTAATTCCTTTTTTCATAATTTTTCACTGACTTCATCATGTAAATTAAGATATACTACTATGTTACAGATCTGTCTTGTCCGTTAAACGTTACTGGATTTTTAAAATTAATACTGCACATGAAAACCTCAGTCAGATTTCCTCACGATTGTTGCCCTTTTCATCATTTATGGATTGTTACTTCCTTTTTTATGCCTCTTTTACTTATTCAACTATATGGAATATTTGGAAAATGTTTTTAGACAGACAACAGTGGTGCCTTAGGGGATCTGATGTTCCAGAAGTCACCACTATGGGCAGGAACCTATAATTTGCTCCCAGCAACATGCTATGGTATCCTTTGCCTTTTTTCACAATGGGTATCAACATTCTAATCTACCTTATTCATATTTTACAACATGTACATATAGAGCTCCTGCTTTGCAAGAATTTCTTCTGACTCAGATACAAAATCTTTTTGTAAAACACAGATACATCCATCATGCTTCCAGGATGTTTAGAAGGCATGAAAAAAATCACATTTCTCATTTAATATTTGCATGCCACACTAAATTTGTTCAGTGCTTGAAACTGCGTCCATGCAGTTGAATATGGATTTATATTAGTTTCATTGACTTTGACTGCATATATTTGGTTTCAAGTTGCAGCACCTTATTTTCTTGACTGGAAGACAGGCAGAACATTGTATAGGTGTCAAAGAAAAGAGGAAGAATACAGCTGCTATCCAACAATGCACAAAACTAGATTTTTATAAATATATCAAAAGTTGTTTGGCTTTTCATATACTTTTCATAGAAACAGTGCATACGTGGGTTTTATTACTTCTAAATATGCTCCAATCAAAAGTAAGGATTTTAGTTCTTCTTTATTTCAGTGTGAGTTAATTAAATGCCTAATGCTGAAATCATATACCAACTTCCTCAAGGAAATAATTCATTGATTTCAGTGGGACTCATATCAACATATATATATATTGAAAATTATATATTTTAACATTGAAAAGTCTCTGTTTTCATCACAATTTTCCTTCTTCACCAATACTAAAATTCTGAAGATATACATCTAAAAAAGTGAACACATACTCATTGCAATTCATGTCCAAATTATAATAGATTATCCAGAGTGATTTTCCCCACAGGGTAAATATTCTGCCACCTGAAAAGCACAGACAACTAATAGTTTGCAAATGCAATTTTGGATCACTGATTTATTGATTTTCATACAGTAACTGCTCATTTCTGGAACATTGTCTGTAATTAGTACAAACTGAAGTGCCAGATTGCACATTTAAACCACTATACATGGTAGAGTAAGGACATAGTATTGGTGAACATTTAGCTTGTTTAGGACATTTATCTGAAACCTGGCAGATAAATATGGGAAAGCAAAAAATTAAAAAATACAAACCATTCATGAATTTCTATTACAATGGAGGCAAATCAGGCTTTAGCTACCATTTTTGTTAAACTCTGATGGACCTCCATGCTGAGTTAAAGGAATATAACCCATAAACTTGGACTTCTGGAAATATTTGACAATTGCTTAAAAGGCAAAAGAAATGAACATGTGGCAACTGATCTGGTTTTCACAGGAGGGCTAAACTTCCTGTCTTCTTGTACAAAGAAGAATCAGGATTCAGCTGAACGGCTAATCCATTTCTATTTTATCTTAAACAACAGCTTGTAAGCGGTGACATAAGGCAGGCAGTGCTCCTAAAAATGTGATATTTTGTTCCATGATATTTCACAATAGACTTTTTTTTTAAAAAAAATAGATCTGTTTATGCAATGATTGATAGTTCACAGGCAAGGAATATGCTTATATTGTTTATAGCTTTGTTCTCTCATTTGTCAGGGATTATCGATAGGCCTTTTTTCTACTGTTTTTGGTATCCTTGTGAATTCTTTTTCAAACAGTTTATATTGTTAGGTTCCTTTGATCTCTGGAGCCACCAATGACCCTTCTGGTCATTCTAATCACTTAATTGATACTTAAGATGAGATTATAGGTATATTAAAATTAACGCTTTATTGTGATGGCCATTTGCAAGAAGTGGATGTCCAGTGTGCCCTGTTGGCAGCTTTCAGAGGGAAATGGCACTCTGAACAAAGAAATGCCTTAGCTTTTAAACACATCACGATGAAAAAACATTCAGTTATCAAAACTCTTTTGATCATTCCTCCACACAGTTCCTTTCACTCCCTTCTGGTGACTTCAAGGCTTATCTTTCCCAAAGTAAGGCTTCTTGCATTGCAAGCATTTTGAGAAGAACAGGAAGTTTTGACTTCCAGTTCCAGCTGGAGATGAGGTGGTCAGGGCTCTGGCCACTGAAGTCTCAGTATTGGCTGTTTGGGGGCACTTGAAGTGCCAAAGAAAGCCCCAGAGGGGCATTCAACAAGGGAGTGCAAGCAAAGAAGAGCGCAGGGTGGTGGCCCTGTGGATCGGAAGCCGCTTAAGACCCCTACTCTCCAGCGGAAGACACAGCGCACAATCGCCATTTAGGAGCCAGCTGGAACTCTGTGGAAAAGATTAAACAGCAAACCATAGAGGCAAGAACAAGAACAGAAATCACAAAGAAGAATTTCTTTTATCTTAACAGTTACATCCAGCACGGTAAGAAGACCTTAAAACTAAAACCTTTGCCCTTTTAAAGTTCAGGCTCGAAAAAGAGAGATTTTAAAAGACTGATGTTCTCATAACGATTTAAGGAAGAGGTGAATGAAATGTAAAGGGACTTGAGAAGATTAACAAGAAGATTTAACTAGACTTTGAAAAGGAGAAAATAAACTGTACAAACTAAGAATTGGATTAATTCAGATTTGGTTTAAATAAAATACTGATTACTGGGAAGCAAATTGAATTGGGAATAAAGGGATGACAAAGGAAAAAAACTTAAAAACAGAGTGGGATTTATTTACACAAAATAAAGTGGTGTAAACAAGGAAAACACAGTGGATTATAAATAAAGAGAAGATATAAAAGTTCAGGATACGAACAGATGAACGATAATTTTGGATTATTAATAACTTAAAGTTAAAGACACGGATTTGGAAAGAGGAAGAGAAAGAATGCAGATAAAATGGCTTCCATACAGGAAACGATAAAAGGAGAATTTGGAGACTGTTTGAGATTGCTTGAATTGTTGGCTGAAACTTGGAAGAGTCTTTGCCACTTACGAAGGAAAAAGAAAATTAAAAAGAAACTTCTGAAAAGGAAAAAAGAAATATTTGAGCACCACGGCAGAAGGAGAAGAAAGAGGGGAAAAGACAGTTATCAGGGACTAAAGAAAAAAGAAGAAATGATGTTAAAATATAAAAGAACAGAGAAACGCAACACTTCTTCAAAAAAAAGGAAATTTAAAAATGAATACTGTTATGATGAGAGTCAAATAGTTTGCAAAAGGAATATTAGAAGGAAGTGAAAAAAGAGAAATAATGAGAGTAGAAAAGGGGGAATCAAGCAAAAAGTGATGGAAGGAGGATGTGGAACAGGATATAGACTGTGGGCCAAGAAAGAAAGGATAGAGCTAGATCTTAATACAATAGAGAATCTACTTTTGAAAGTGTTGGATTGGGAATTATCAGCTAGAAGAAGCATAGGCTAAAATTAAGGTTTTTTCTTTAGAGAATTATGATGAAAACAAGGTTGATGATAAAGGGAAAGTTAAAGGATTATCATTATAGGACACGGAGATAAATTAGATTGAGAATTATGTTATTAAATATAAGATGGAAAAAAATAATGAAATGAAGGGGAAAATCAAGATGGGGTGATGGTATTAATAAAATTTTATAGATGATTTGTTACATGTTGTTGTATGTTATATTTTATATGTTTAAATTTGAATCAGACAGTATAAAAAAATAGAGGGGAAAGTAAAATTTGTAAATTGATAAGTCAAGCATGGTTTTTTTGGAAGATGAAATGAAAATAGATAAGAATGAATTGAGGGGGGAAAAGGTTATATATGATATTATTGACATGTAAGTAAATTTACTGTTGATTGCTTTCTGGTGACCGACGTGAGGGGTTTTTGTTTCAATCTGGGATTTCCCACCCCTCTGTTTTTCCCTCCTGGCCGGCTGATGAAGATGAGCTGCCAGCTTGCCGGTTCTGGCGATGGGGAGATGGTTGCTTTCATCGGGCTGTGGCAATGGGGCTTTTTCGCCCTTGTCATCAGGAGACCCCCCATAGCTTTTCCCGCCGGCTACGTGAGGACACCGACAAATGTGCTGCCCCCCCCGCTGGACCCTGCAGGACTCTTGATCGCTCCACAGGCAGGTTAGGTGATGGGGAGAAGTTGGTGGC
>JANHFO010000147.1:0-12546 GCA_032468095.1 Pareas carinatus
CTTCTGTCCTGCGCACCATCCTTGACCCAAGGAACCTGCTTGCAGCCAATACTGGTTACAAGTCAGGGGTGCTCTGAAAAAAATCACTTAACAATTGCCTTACTTAGCAATCAAAGTTTTGGACTCAATTATGGTCATACATTGAGGTCTACCTGTAATTACAAAGGAATGAAAAAGGTTAAGGGGTGAAAAAAACAAAAGAAATGAGATGGTGTGTTTTATGTGTTTTACATTGTGCGTGAGAGAATTTCTTCTTTGTATATTGAATTTGCAATAATGGGAGTTACTGATTCTCCTGTACTGAGCTCTCATTGGTTGAATTATACACTTCTGTCTGCTTGTAGCACAGCTAGAATTTGGATTAGTTAAGATGATCTGAGGAAAGCTTGATGTAGTGCAGAGATAAATCTTGATGATGGGAAACATATATTGCAAGCAACTGTGCAGCTAGGGTAAACTTAGCTGAGGCTGTCCTTGAGTTGCTGGGCTCTGGACTACATCTCCCTGGTTCACACCCTGGAACAATTCTACAGCATCATTTTTTTTGTGTGCACAAGATCTTAGTGTCTAAAATGATGTTTTCAAAAAGAAGTTGGTTTTGTGAAGGGTGCATCAATAATTTTTCCTCAGGAATGGAAAAATAATAAGGCACCTCAACCTTTTTGGTCCTTTCAAGTTTCTTTCAGTGATGCTCATCTGATTTGAGAGGTATATTATTTTCTTAAACAGTATTTAACCCCAATACATTTTGACATTGTTATTTTTCTTTTCTCACCAAGATGGAAGACTTTCACCTAAACATCACTGCTAATTCAAACAACGCAAATCTGTATTGAAATAATTACCTTCTCACGTGAGGGTGGCCTATTGTTCCATTTTTAATCTGCTTGAATGCTATTTATTGGAACATCATTGGGGGATTTCAGACTGTCTTTGGTATGTGCAAATATTGCACAATATAATCAGACTTTATTGACCAAGTGGGTCTGGACACACAAGGAATTTGTCTCTGGGGTACATGCTCTATACCTACCTACATACAATAAACAAAGTATGATTACAATCATAAGATACATTCATAATCATAAAGTACATAAAATACATAAGCATAAGATACATTCATGACCAAAAAGTACATTAATCTTGTCATGTATATACAAGCTGCAATTGACAAGCTGCGATCTTAATCATGAATACAATCACAATCATACATTCATCATGTCATCCTGTTATAAAGTACAATCATCATGTCACAAAACACATTTCATCATATCACAAATTCCTTTTTTCTTAAAATTCCTTTGCTCTTCTGCTGTCTACCTATACAGTTGTGGCTTACTGCACATATACTGTGGGCTTTTCAGCAGAATTAGTGTGTTTCATATTCATTTTCTACATTGTTCCTTAACCTACCTTTTATTTCGGACTGCTCAACATACAGAAGACAAATGATGCAAATGATGAAAGCTATCCAAATTATTCAAAAATAAGTAAGACGTTTTCCATTACAGAGCATCTTTTCAGAAACTGCTGTTTTAACTTGTCACAGATTGGTACTAGCAGCATGTTCTCTGGTTGCTTTCCTCTTAATAGCCTTTCACCTCGACTGTCTTCAGTTTGGAGACCTACAAAAGGCTTAGTTAATGGTAAAGAAAGGAGGCCTAATCCACAAATGGCATCAGTTGGCAATGACATCTTGCGATAGGATAAAATGTTTTTGTTTCACTGGATGTTATGGTGACTGTGATCTATAAACACAAAATGGGCAACAGGGATGAAATAATAACCCAAAGAAAACTTTGGCATGGTAAACCATTTTTGTATAGTATCATCATTTAGATTAATTTGGCATAGATCTACAGAGCTAGTGTAAATCTTATTTTTCCTAATCTAATAAAGTTAGGAATGAAAAAAACGATTTATAATGTGTACAAGCAACCTTCTGGTCTCTGATCATATTTTTGTGATCCCTGAAGTCTCTCAATGCTGCCATACTTAAATTCAGTGTGAAATTCACTATTTTTCAATATGGTAATCTATTTCCTCTTCCTCATTCTTGCTTGAAAACAAAATTGTATGTGTTAAAGCAGATTTATAGATTTTTAATCAAACTTCCCACTGCACCCCCAAAATGCAATCTCCCCCAGTGACATGCACTCCCAAACAATATCCATGCCAATTTAGAGTTTACTGTCCCTGCAGCAAGTTCCCATGTTACATCGCATCTAGCACCAGAACAAAATAAATAAAACCATCTATTTTAGAGAACCACATAAAAACAGTTGTCTATAGTCATAAATAGCTTTGGCACACAGCAGAATAGTTGACATCAGTAAATTATAAAAATGAATTGTCATTAAATACACATGAAAAACCTTAAAAATTAGTTCTATCTGTTTTTGATACTTTCAGAGAAATCTGTTTCATACAGACACACCCCATTACAACTCACTGGTGAAATTGAAAGAATTTTCAGCTCAGTTGCACCAATATGCATCTCATGTATTTTAAGATGCAGACAAAAGGTTTCTGGTCCATCAAGTTTTTCAGTGAACTGCCTCATGTGACAGCCTTCAGTTTTTGATGGAAGTTGGCTTATATTTCCCAGGAGTTCAGAACATGATATTCTATATGTTGCTGTAAAGATTAGCTTGGTACTCTGAATCATTTAGAAACCAAGCATATTGAATCCTCTTTGATTTATCATCTCAAAAAAAGGAAACTTTTGGGAACTGGCTTTGCCATCTCCTCTTGCTCTCTTCCTCCTTCATTGTCTGGCTGTTCCATCTGTACTGGAGTCTGGTGAATGTACATTTCTTCTAGCCAACAAGAGAACTAGTAACTTGAGGATAATCCAGCCATTCCCCTGTTCTCCATATACTGTACAGTATTGTTTGGATATTGCACTCTGGCTATTGAACTCCATGACTGCACTAATTATTAAACCAGTAGCTGCTGGGGCCTGCTCTTCATATAATTCTTCAATAGTCTTAGGGTGATACTAAGCATTTCTATTCATTTATTGGGTTCCCTCCCAATTAGAATTGTATATTTTATTATCACTTTTGCCATTGTGTGGATTCACTATAATTAGAAATCCAATCTTGCTAACATTTATTTAAAGGACTAAAATAAAGTATGTTGTCAATATGGGCATCCACAAGAAGGATAAAAGGGAGGCAAAACGACCTGCATCATGACATCATCACATGAATGATGCAAGCTGTATGCTTGTGGCACAGATCATACCACTATATAATTATGCCATGTGTCCAATGATGTCATGATGTATGTGTTAACATCATGACTAGTTATGGATTTGTTGATTGCCAAATTATTTGGCATTATTATTTGGTATCTCATTTTTCTTATTCTTCAGCAAGTATTCCAGGCCCAATTGGCAAAAGAAAACTCAGGACCATATTGGTTGGAAACATGGAGAAAAGACCTTCATCCTACAGTGGATGGACAATGACTAAAATGATTTCTTATTTTACTTCACCATTTGAGAAGTTTTATTTCAAATTCAAATTAAGCATTTTGCTAAATAAACTAATTAAACAACTGTCTTCTAATAGCACCAAAATATATCTTTGGTTTGCTACCATCTGAAAATCTCCCTCTTGTGACCTACAAAAATATGGCCAGGCTTTTTCATCTTTCGGGTTAAAATTTTGACTCATTTGACCAGGTATTTCAAATACCATAAATTGCCAATCCTGCACCTGCCTCTGTGGTCACCCAAAGATGACTGCTTGCCCTCCGTCAACCTTTTGGAGTACAATCACATTATCAGGCTGCTGCTGGGAAAGATCTGCTGATCTATGAAAATGCCTCTGAAAGTCAGTAGGCATCTACTGCTCTATCTAAATACCATCTGTGCTCTTTGATGCACAGAGCATCTGAGTTCTGAGGCTGGCTTTTGTAGGATGAAAAATGAGCATTCCTAGGCTTGACATTTGTTGTCAGCGTAGCAAGGATTTCATTATCCACAAATAGTGAACTCCATTTCATCTGACACTGAAGGGTTGTTGGGACACAGCCTTGACAGTGGGAAAGCCACTGTAATCACAGAAGGAAAATATCTTCAAGGATTGTTCTGGTGCATATACATGGCACACTCTGCAATTTTTCCCAGTTTGCAAACTAAAAGTGATCCGGAAAAAGAATAGCTTCATGGGACTCCATGGAAGTTTCATGTCTGCATTACCCTAAAATGGCTTTAACCTTTAAAAATTATGTTGCAATGCCATTGGGTAGAGCCACTATAAGTATTTTTCACAAGTTAACAATGCTGTAAAGAGCCTGACTAGCCTAGGGAAAAAAATCAGAGAAAACTGAAAAGGTCACTCAATAGCAATTGCTGCAAAAGCTTCCCTCTAATTTACAGTAACCTGTGACCTTCACTTAACTCTTATTTTAAATGACTGTAAATTAACCTAGACAACATTAGTGAAGCTGAGAAATCTAAATGAATTGACAGAGGAAAAATAGCCAACAGCTTTCCAACAATGGCAAAGCAGGACTTCTTGTACAAAGGCTCCTAGCTGCCTACCCACTGGGACAAGAAAGACCCAATTTTAGTCAAGCTTTCAGAGTTCAGGGTAATATCTAGCTTCAGAATGCCTGCTGGACAATAGTAAGAATTAAAACATTATTATCAAACCAAGACATTTTTTCTTCCCCAGTCCCAGAGTTAACACTTCCAAGAACTTGAAGGCAGAAGGCAAGTTCAACTCACACTGTATAATTGCTGTTTTGGTGATTCAACGGGAGCCTCCAGCTGCTGCCACTATCACCACCATTCCTCCAGGTTGATCAACCATCAACCAAACTTAATGGAACAAAATCAACCTTCAGGCTGAAGTGTTAACTTAAGTGCTATCAACTAATTTTGGAGTCAATGGAACACTCATTGGCCCAAATGAATTCCCGTACAGGACAACCTTGCAGCTTGAATCTATTCCACTGGAGAACAATATCAATATGAAATGTTTTTGTTTCCTGTAGTCAATTTGGTGTATAACCTCTACTTATTCCCCATGAGCCTCCCTAAATCTGACTCATATATCAACTACTAGCAAGGCTCCATGGATGCCTGGTGCAAATTAGGCTCAGACCAGGTAAAGTACAAGATTAGTTCAAAGTCACCTTCACCATTGGCTAAATAATTAAGCCAGGACTATTTTCTTGTTTTAGCATAAGTAATTTGGAGGAAGGTATATTGCAGAACACATCCTTTGTACTTCCAACCGAGAAGTGATCCATTCTCTTGATTGGAGAAGTTAGGTAATTTAACTTTTCAGACTGTTACAGATAGCAAATTGACACTTGTCACACATAGTCATCTATGTACTGTGGCTCCATAATTCCCAACCTCTGAAAGCAGTCAATGTCAATCCACAGAGGAATAGTTTATGCAGAGTTTCTTAAGAGACTGAAGCTATCATGGCTACATCTCAAGAACCCTGTTACTTTTCATTCTGTAACACAGCATATGCTTGCTTTTTATTTTTTTTTGTTCAGCCACTACTAAGAACTTTCCACAGTACCCATTAAGGAAACCATGATAATTGCATGCTTGAAATCTGTTTAAGCTTATTGAGTAGAAAAGGCCTTGTGCAAAACGTTCACTTAATGTACTAAATAATTGACAGTAACTCCATTTTTTTTTTACTGCTGCTCAGGATATTTCAGGTGTACAGTAATTTACCACAGGCTCAAGATATGTTAAATACTTTTCTCAGAGCACAGTTGCTTGGTGATTAGTCACCTGATAGGATAACCTGCTCCGTAAATTCCCATGGAAATGCAATTCAGAGACGTGAATCCATAGCAACTGGATTCTCTTTTTTGACTCCCTTTTAACAAGGATAAGTAGCTTTCACTTATTCTCCCTCCCCACCCCCAATTTTTAGCATTCTGCAGTTATGGCCCCAAGCATTGTAATGACACAATGGCAACTAGTAACAATCCGGGTTATTAATTCATTTTCTGAATGGTCTTTCTCATTATTTCCAATGCTGATTCTACTGTCCTGTCAGAACAATGCTTTCTGATAGAAAAATAAATCTAAACCCATCTGAACTACCTATATCTATTTACCATGCTAAATATAAGTACTAATTGCAGTGATATTTAGCTTGCTAGCAGTCTGAATTTAGCTTAGTTGTCATTTGACTATGTTAACAATTTGTATATAACAGTATTTTCATTTAACCGGCTGAGATTTTGGGTGTTCCGCTCCCAGTATCCTCTCTCTGGCTATTGTAGAATCTTTGTTTCCTTAGCCTTGTAGAGCAAAAATTAACAGTTTAACTGGGCACTTGGGTTTGAAAAACATCAGTTTTCTTTAGTTTGCTGCTCTGATAGTTTTGTTAAATAATGAGTTTTGGCAAAATTTGCTTCAAACTACCTTCAAACAAGATGGCTTCTTCTTTGTCTTATCTTGCAATTTCAGATTTACATTCCCCAGACTAGAATTCTATGTTCTTAAGTCTTACATTTCCTACACCTAGATGTCATTTTTTCAAATATAGTTGGTTTCCTTTGTAAACCAGGCAAAATTGCCAAATGAGATAGATTTTAACCTGGACTTTTAAGAATTATTCAGCCTAAAGGTTAAACTAGCCATTATTTTTCTTCTCTTTATGACTCTTTTATTCCTTTATTCGGGAGGGAGTCGGGGTGTCTGAATTGAGCTGAGCGTTTACTGATCAGATGCCCTTCCTGATGTCTACACAGAGTTCACAGCAGATGTTTTCTCTTTGGGCCCTGTTAGAAAAACATCTGCCATTGCCTAAGATTAAACTCTAAATCTTCTGAATGGGAGGTGAAGGTCTTTACCTCTAAATCATCATGAAGCTCTAATCTGTCTATGATTAACTTGGTAAAATGTTATTAGGGTGTCAAATGTTCTAAAATCCTCATAAACAAAGAAACTCTCAAAGCTAGGCATCTTCAAGAAGTTCTTTCTATTGAGTGTCCTGAGTCCATTCAGGAGAAGGGCGGTATATAAATATAATAAAATTGAAATTTGAAATTCAGAAGGTATAATAGGCACAGATGAAAGGTAAAGCTGAATCTGAATTCCTCCCCCCAGACACAGCATACTTAAAACTGAAAGTTTCCCACAGTAAAACTTTCTAGAAGTCGCATGATACAGATAAAAGCATTTAGTTATACATCCCAGTCTACCGCAACACTCATACCCGCAAATATGACTTGTAAATGAGCTCTTTTCTCAGACTGAAAACATCAACATTTGTAAGAAAAAAATTGTAACTGTTGCAGCCTGTGTTACTAGGATAACTCTACCTCCCTCCCTTAGGAATTGTCCAGCTCTAAGTGTACTCCAGGCTAGCACAATTAACATAAAGCTTGACATAGGAAGAGAGAATAGAGCTGTGTGCATCTTACCTATCTCTGCTTGTATATAACTAAGGGTATAAACTCTTTGTGAATGTTCATGCAATCATACTGCAAACTTGGAATTTGAAAAAAAATATTTAATTCACAGTAGAAACAAGGTGGCAGTGGTGAAAGTCCAAGATGAACAGCTTCAATCTGTGACTTCAACAAATCCACTGATGCAAAGGCATATTTCATTAATGTAGTCAAATGTGTGTGACAATGGCCTTGTCAAATCTTTTGCCTATTAAAACTGTTAAGGGAACCCTATGGATTCGCAGGTGCTTTTTTTCTGAACCTTCAGGAATATCTGAACATTGAGCATACTGGCTAAGCTTGATGCAAATCAGAGCCCAACAATATAAGAAGGTGTTGCATATTCCATTACAATTCCATTAGAATTTACATTGGCATCAAACACTGTATAAATCAATGTAATGTTCCCCTCTCAAAGTTATATCTCCTAAGATTTCAAAGATCTCATATTAATCCAGGTAGACATTACAGTCCTAGATCCACAGTCTGCCTTGAATTAAAGCAGTTTCAACAGTTCATTTTTTCCATTGCAGTCCTGCTAACTGCTGTTCTTTCTTATCTGCAATTCTTAATATGCCATAACAAATATCTTCTGGTAGAAAAGCAGCATCCATCAAATTTTTAGCACAATATTGTTAAAAGCCAGGTTATCATTATCACAGGAAATTAAGCAAGTTTAATTTCTAAGACGAGAATTGGACAATCAAGTGGAACTTTAGAAATTATTTGAAGGATATGTGATATTCTAAGTCAAAATCCTTTGGTTTAATTTGCTTCCAGAAATCAAATGGGTTTTGTCCTGATCTGAATTTACATTTGTTATCATTGGTACTACTGTTAATTAAAGGATAGTTTAATGTATGACACATTTCATCATGTCAAATATTTTGACAGGTGACATGATGAAATGATTTGTGACATGATATTTGTACTTTATAACATGATGACATAATGAATGTACTTTATGGTTATGAATGTATCTTATGATTGTAATCTCAGTGTGTCAATTATAGCCTGTATGTAAGTCTAGGACATGAACACAGGAGACAAATTCCTTATGTGTTTTATTTCTATCCCGCCCTTCTCCCAAGGAACTCAGGGTGGCTTACAGGCAATTAAAATAGATGATACATAAAATTAAAACATAATTACAAGAAATTAAATAAAGCTTGAAAATTTAAAGTTAAAAAAGTTTAAAAAGGGGAGCAATAAAATTATATCCCATAATTAAAATTGAATTTGAATGCAGGAGGACAAGGCGCGGCTATCCCCAGCCTGCTTGATGGAACAAATGGATCTTCAGGGCATGGCAGAAGGTCTGAAGGTCTGTAATTGATCGAATAGCAGGGGGGAGATCATTCCAGAGGATGGGTGCCGCCACAGAGAAGGCTCTCCCCCCTGGGGGTCGCCAGCTGACATTGTTTGATTGACAGCACCCTGAGGAGGCCCACTCTGTGGGAGCGTACAGGACGGCAGGAGGTATCGATGGGTAGAATGTGGTCCTGCAAGTAACTGGGCCCTATGCCATGGAGCACTATAATTTTGAATAGTACTTTAAATAGAACAGATTTATTTAAAATACCAAGATACCAAATGTTTCAAAACATTTCCTTTACTCTTCAGAAAATAGAACCATAAGAAGATACATCATGCTCAATTTGTACAGCAGCTCAAAAACCTTTTCCCAGCAGCTCTTATTACTATGCTGTTAATTAACTGACCGTATACAAAGAGAACATTCCAAGTCTGATGTAGTCAGGAAGCCCATGAAGTCTGGACAATAGTCCCTCATAGATTTTATATCTTGTGATCTAGTTCCTGATGTCTCTGGTAATGTTTCTTCCCCCAAATCTGGTTCACAAAAAAGAAAGAGCAAAAGACAGATTATGAACATTTCATGCTGACCACCTTCTCACTGAATCCTATTTGGTTATTTTTTATCACTTTTGTTTTATGAGGGGCAGAGATCTGGGTACACCAAGTCACAAACTTGCAAGTAGCTTTTCTGTGGAGTTCCTCTCCCCCTTAAGTCCAAAGGTCTACTATGATGTCATGCCAAGTAGCAATTCGATTTCACATCAACATTGGTCACTTATATATCTATTGGGACTCTACTCTTACAAGCTATGTTAATTTTAAGTCTATAATTCTTGTCAATAATGGAAGGAAGAAGAGTCTTTCAGCCACGGCCTTCATCTTTTATATCCACGCCTGTCTCCCTGTAAAATCCACAAAACTTTCTAGTCAGATCTTAAATTAAAACTGGAAATAACTGTCCAGCAGCAACAGATATGGAGCAAGCATATCCTGGGCCATTCACCTCTACTCTGGACACCACTTGCTGCAGATGGATATTGTTATATTCATCTCTAGCTGGGAGCTCAAAATCACAAGAAAGATCCAGTATATAAAGAAGTAGGACTGTTATGTAAATCATGCTGGACTGAGTGTGATGTAGCTAATTTTAACATTAAACTGGCTTGCCCTTCTCTATCCTATCATTTGAGCAGCATTAAAACGGTGCAATATAATCGGGTCGCTGTTGATATACAACAGGCATCTTTCCTCAGGGCTCCTTATGACAGAATTCAGTCTTGAGAATCAAGTCGCATGATTCTAGGCTTATGGGAGAATGCTCAAAGAACTTGTGTAAAGTATTCCTACTGGGAATGGTGGTGGAGAGATAGTGGTCAAATAACATAGCAAGTTTTCAAGCACAGAGCGGAAATAATTTACCATAATTAAGGCATCAAATATTTTTCTTAGACAGAGACAAGAAGTTTATTAAAAACATGGACTTGTAAACATGTATTGATATACGCACCTTTATTTGAAGAAAGGTCTGATCTGAACTTCTTCCTCATCCATTGGTACATGGGAAGTGCTGCCTGGCTATGATCAGGCATTTCTTCCAGCCATATTTCTTTTTGTTTCTTCATATTCTATTTAATAAAGGAAAGTGAGATGTTAAACACCAAATCAATGGTCGCAAGTATAGATAGGAAAAAGAAGAAAAAGACAACATAACATACTTCCAAGCTATATTTTACTCATGTACACTTGATTCAGTTATATAGTATGACACCTTCTCTAGATATTGTTTTCTATTTCCAATGAAGTGTGATCACACCTAAGAAGGGAGTTGTACAAAGCTTGAATCAAATTTCTTACATTAAAATTTCTCAGGTATGCACTGATCCACATATTTTACACAAACATAAAGTAGCTTTAAGCACTTCACAAGATCAATGGAGTCATAAAGAGTACATGACAGAAACATCTGTTAATTGAATAATTTGGGCCTGATATGCTAGCTAAACTTGACATTCCTAAATTCCTAGAGTTTAGTCTAATTCTCAACTGAAAAATTGTACAAAACTTTCATTTCATTTCATGAAATGAATTGCATTTCATTTGGATTAAGGAGTTCCAGTATAAGTTTTATCAAACCATCAATGGTTAAAGATTCAATAATTTAGAATGTAGACTTGCAAGTTTTAAGCCTTCTCTGTATTATAATCATTTTGGTTTAAAATTCAGAAGGTTGTAATTTGTGATCTAATAAATAAGAGCAAGATATATGAATATGATATTGTATGATAGCTTGAAAATCTGGAGCCTATCAAAATATAAAGAACTAAGGCCTGATGCTGTTGCATCTTTGAATGTTCCAATCTCCATTATCTTTATTTTTTAAAAAATTATTTGTTGTTCCTTTGTTATTGTTGCATTATTTTTCTTATACTATAATTATTTTATGATTTATCTTTGCTTTGCTTTTTGTATTATAATGGATTATGGTACTTAATGTTTCTTTAGTTCCTGTATTTCTATTATTATAGATTAAAAGCAGATATTGTTTAAAAGTAAAGGAGTTAATACAACTCTGTGAAAGGGCCAGGATGGTGTAGTGGTTAAAAGCACCACTGCAGGCTATTTCTGCTGACGGCCATCTGTCATTAGCCGTCAGTTCAGCAGTTTGATTCTCACTGGCTCAAGGTTGACTCAGCCTTCCATCCTTTCGAGGTCGGTAAAATGAGGACCAGAGATTGTTGGGGGCAATATGCTGACTGTGTAAACCATTTAGAGAGTGCTGTAAAGCACTATTAAGCGGTATATAAGTCTAAATAATAAAATAATAATAATAAATAAAGGTAAGGTAGGATTCCTCAATCCCTGCAAATGCATGCTAGTTCTTTTGTGTACAGATGAATATACAAGAACTTCTATAAGTGAGAAAACTAGAAGTAAGTGAACAGTCCTGATGTGGTTGAACACAAGAATGGATCTATCTGGAAATTCCTTCACTGATGTCCTATTATATACAAATACATCTCTGAATTTGAAACTGGTAAGGCATCGTCCCATATGACTTACCAGTATGGATTCTCCTGCAAAACTCCCAAGAAAAGTCAATTGTTCCCTCGTATTAGAACATTCCAAGTTCTGACTAGCATCACTCTTCAACTCCATAACAGCACCAGGAGTAGGGGAGGCTTCATTCGTGAGAATCTACAACAGCAAGATTTTACATTAGTTCATTTTGAGAGAGAAACCTCATAGTAGAATCTGACTTCTGTGCAGTCTGCAAGGCTCATGTCTCTCAGTTGGTTAAATATGAAACTAGTCAGATAGCCATCACTTTTTTCATGTTATACTTGACAATACATCATATTAGTATGATTTTTTTTAAACAAATCTTCTTTACCAAATCAGTATTCCTCAATCTCAGGAAGATTAAAATGTTCCTGAGATTGTTCAGTTCCCAGAATTCCTCAGTCAGGCTGCTTAAAGTTGTTGAGACCAAGACACTGCACTACATAGAGAAATGTTTTTTCATAACCCTTATCAATACAGAAGCAACCTGCTTCTGTATTTATTATATTTATATTTATATAAATATATTTATTTATATATTTATTAGGAGTGAGCAGAGACCTATATTCTGATAATATTGTATACTTAAATTTGTTCTCTAATCCATGTGCAGGTATTTCTATCCTGTTTTTTATTTTTATTTATTTTTTATTTTAATTAAATTTCTATACCGCCCCTCTCCCGAGGGACTCGGGGCGGTGTACAGCCAGAGGTAAAAAACAC
>JANHFO010000151.1:20569-31256 GCA_032468095.1 Pareas carinatus
AAGGGAATTGTGAGACTTAAAAAAAAAGTTTTCAATAGCACCAAACATCTCACAGTATATGAAAAGGCTTAAAGTAGCTGAATAAAATTGCCCGCTAAACTACATAGCATTTTATTAAAAAAAAAATACTGTTATGTAAATTTAGCATAGTGGTAGCTCACTTATTAAAAAAAAAAACAACCTAAAGATTTCATGTGATACTAACATACAGTGCATAAGTAGTATTGCATTCTCCTTAGTTACCACTCAATCAGATGCCTGATTTAGCAAAGAGATGACTAAAATAGAATTATTCTCCCCACTAATTCCCATTTACCTATCACCATCCTCCAAATCATCAATAATGCTTATTTATTTTTTATTTATCAGGCTGAGAGTATTCCATTGGCTGTTCTCTTCCAGAAGCCCCGTTGCTCTAAGTAGTTACAATGGCAGATCACTTCCTTAGGAAAGAAAATAGATTGTGATTTTATTCTATTTCCTGACTATCCTCAGCAATTTTTCTCACCAGAATTTTTTTTTTAAGTCGCTAGTTTTACATCTTGGTACTAAACACATTTACTTGCAAATATGTTCTGTTGGTGTCAACAGAATATAGTTCCAGGAATGAGCTTGTATTTCATCGCAAATGTCTTTTTTAACATGTGCAGGATTAAAAAGCATCACAATGAATCCTTTTCTCCCACACAGTCTGACATCACTGGCATATCATCTTTCCAAACCCAAAAACTTCAAGAGGTCTCTTTTCAAATCAAGCCTTGACACGGGAAGCAAAATCCATTATTAGCAGCTTGTGAGCAATTGAATAGATCTGACTTTCTGAATCGTGCAAAATGAAACTGAAGACGTCCTTGCATTGCTTAGCACAAGAATGATTGTCTTGCTACAACTGGAGAAAAATAGGTGGGATTCTTTTGGGTCCAACCGTATTTGGAAGCAGGAACATGCAACTATGCTGCCCTGTTTATTACAAAGCTTACTATCCAACAGTGAAATGGAAGGAAAGTTAACTGAATTATTTCAATCCGATCAGCTTCTCCAATGGACCCCAAAACACTTCTTAAAAAAGACTCTGTCTACACTTAAAATTCTAACCCCCTCTTGAAAAGCCGGAGTTTAGAATTTATTCGCACAAATTTATTCGCTTCTGAAGATTTAACCATCTTGAGGTGCCTAGCCTCTCGACTGGTGATATATACGTGCTCTGACCGGGAAGTTGTTATGGACTTAATGATTTTAATCCTGGAAGGACGTCTGCAAAAAAAATAAATTAAAACCCAACCCTGTAACAGGGCTAGACAACCAACTATGGCCCAAACAATTTGTGAGTACATGATAGTTACACAGATGTTGACAGATGCCTTTCCTCATGTTAAAGTTGCCTGGGCAGAATTATCCAATGTATGTCGTTACTTTGATAACACAGTTATCACCGCCATTGTAGGAAAGAGAGTGTGGAATGTCATCTCAAATCCCTTTTTAACAAAGCCGCCAAGTGCTCTCAGAGTTGCTGCTTCAAACCACACACTTCTCTGCAAGGGCTAAAAAAAATACAGCACCTTGTTAGCAGAGACTGGTCTACAACTCCAGAAGCAATTTTGAAAATGCTACCATCAACTTTGGGAAAGGACTCGAGCTAGAAAAATTGCTACTTTCCAACCTGGGGGGGGGGGATGAGGGGGACACCAAGATTTCTTCTAATGGATCTTGCCTTCTTATTCCATGGAGCAAACCTTGCGCCATCACTTGAGAAAGTCAGTCATGAGATGGGCTGGGCAGCTAAACCTTTCAACAAGTGATGCAACAAAAATTAAGCCCCCAGTAAAACACGCCAGCTTAAATCCATGGTCACTTCTGTGTGATTGCTATTAAAGAAAGGATTTCTTTGGGTTTCTGTACCAGCCTGAACCATCCCCCCCCCCAAAAAATCTGAATTACTGCACAATTGGCAGCCAGCCAGCTCAGCCAACGCAGTCCCGTAGCGCCATCTAGAGGCGTATTCTTGCATTCTAATTTCGTGGCAAAAGACAAGCACCAATGAAATGAAATTAACACAGCACTGCATTTAAATCTTTATTAGCCAGGAATGATTTGACCTAGATCATCATTGTAAGAATAATATCCCCCCCCCAACCCCTAATGCTGGATTTGGATGAAATATGAGGTTCCTTGACCTTTTTTTTTTAATAGCAGACTTCATAGCTTTAAAATGACTCATGAAAACTCCCTTATGGGCTAATAAGAAAATGTATTTGCAGTGGAATGACTCCCCCCCCTGCATAATTCATGTTTTTAATCATTTGTTAAAAACAAATGCATTCCTCTTGAAGATGTACTTTGGCCATTTAAAACAGGAAGATAAACCAAAATAAAACTACACACAAATAAAATGCAACTTTCTTTCTTTTTTTTCTCTTCCTTAACGGACACATAGTTTTACTGCTACACAACTGAAACCATTGTGATTCAGGACAGAGGAACAGCTCCTCGAAGCTTAGTTGTCTCCTAACCAGCCAACACAAGTGCAAACATCACCTTTGAGCCTTGGTGAAAACAAAAATGAAATCAGCTCCTGAAAACGGTAATATAATCAATGTTCCAGATCAGCGTGAAACCAACGGGGTGGAAGGGGGGGTGGGAGACCGTTCAAACTAGCCTCCTGTGAAAATACAACTTTTCTTCAAGTGGAAGTTAATGCATTTAACCCTGAAACATTTCAGTCCATCTCATATTTTCCTTTCCCCTTTAGATCTGAATCTGGCAAACTGAGCCCCATTCTCAATCTTCAGTAATGCACTACTCTGAAAGGTTCTTGACAAAAAAACCACAAACAAACAAACAGGAGATACCATTGCTTCTAAATGCTAGTTGGTGTAACTGTGTGCGTGTGTGCATTCCTGTTGGTGAACGGATCTGTGAATGAGTGTGTGCGTGCATCACTTTTCTTTTAAAAAAAGCCAAAAAAACCCCAAACAGTTGGTGATGTATCACTTTGGGCCATGTTTTTTTGTTTTTCCATTTATACCAATGCATAGTCCTGGGAGGTGATAAACTTGGTCACCCCCGCTTCCTCTCTCTCTCTATCTCCTTAGTTAAAAACTAAGCTAAAGTTATCCCAGAAGGCCAAGAATTCCTCCTGGCACTTTAATACTGGTTGAGTGGGCACTTGTATGCAGTACTTATAGACCAGTAAAAGTGCTCGTTTACCTGTCTGGTGTGTAAGGGGCCTTTTGTCTTGGAGCCTCCTTGCGAACTGCACTCTGAGGCACTGAAGTGGTCTGAACTAGTGGAAGAGCGTTTGGAAAGGGTATCACACCCTCCAACAAAGGTGTTGTCCAGGGGGAGCTCCTGAATCACGTGGTGCTTTTTCACCGAGACGGGAGTGTCCGGCTTCAGGTGGAAAGCAGACTGTGGAGAGGCAGATTTGTAATGCTTCGCGAGATCGGGGCTGTTAGGCTTAAATGTGGTGGGTGGTGCAGTGCCCCAGTCAAATCTTCCTATACTCTGCTCCTCCAGCTCAGCTGGAAGGCTAATGGTCCCGTTGATAGGTTCGTGAACAGCATCCTCGGGTTTCGACTCCTCGATGGTCACAAAATTCAACAGGGAACTTTTTGGAGATTTCCTTTTCTTCCGCTTCTTCTTCTTGTTCTGCTTGTTCTCCTGGTTGGGAGACATCCACTCGGCCCCTTGCTTGCTCCTCTGGGCGGCTTTGAACCTGGACGCGTGGCGGCAGCGGACAAGCACGGTGACAAAGATGACCACGATGACCACCATGGCCCCTGCCACGATGGCAATCATGATGGTAAGGTAGTCCTCGTTTTGGTAGGGCTGGCTGCTGTCGCCGATATTCCGATCCAATGGGGTCTCCATAGTCCTGCGGATCAGGTCATAAATATAAGAGGCATTCCCTGCGGTGTCATTGACATACAGGAACACAAGGACGAGGGTGTGCAAGGATTTAGGGTAGCCAAGATCACTAATGTTGACCACCAACCGGTGCAAGCCCACATCGGTTGGGATGGGCTTCTCTTCCAGGGTGATGTTACCCGTCACAGGATCAATACGGAACAGGCCTTTGCTGTTCCCGCTGACTATTGTGTATTTCAGTTCAGCATTCATCCCTGTGTCAATGTCAACAGCAAACACTTCCGCTACCACTGACCCCGGGATAGCTGAGAGAGGTACCAACTTAAAAGATGTATTGGAAGGGGGGTAGATGACCACCGGGCTGTTGTCATTAACATCCATCACGTTGATGGTGACCTTGGCGGTAGAAGAGCAGGGCGGCTGCCCTCCATCGATCGCCTTGACATCGAAGGTGTAGGAACTTTGTTGCTCCCGATCGAAAGACACGTTAGACTTAATAACTCCAGAGTAAGGATCCAGAACAAAGTTCTCATTGTCATTCAAGATGGAGAGAGTCACAGCTTTATTCTCACCCGCATCTGCGTCCGTCACTGTGATTACTCCTACAGTACTATACTTTGGTAGGTTCTCTGACACAAAAAACTGAAAATGGTTGTGAGTGAATTTAGGGCTGTTGTCGTTTTCATCTAGCACCGTAACGATCACAGCGGCTTGGCTCTGCAAGGGAGGGGTCCCATTGTCTCTGGCCGTGACTGTGAAAATGAACCTCTCCTGTTCTTCTCGGTCAAACACCCGGGAAGCTGTCAAAACCCCCGTCTTACGATCCAGATCAAAAAAGGAGGCGTTGGGACCCAGCTGATAAACAATGTCTGCATTCTTACCACTGTCCTCATCGGTGGCACTAATAGTAGTTAAGTACAGACCCCGCCGATTGTTTTCAGAAACGGACAGCTCAATAACCGGCTGGCTGAAGATGGGAGGGTTATCGTTTTCGTCCTCCAATTTGACTCTGACTAGGGCTGTCTGGTTCAAACTGGGCTTGCCCGAGTCAGAAGCTACTATTTTAAAGCTAAATTCTTTGGTGCCCTCGTAGTCCAGCAAGGAAGAGGTCTCTAACAAGTACTGGTTGTCGTAAACGGCTTTCAAATGGAACGGCACCTCCCTTTCGATGAAACAGATGACTTTGCCGTTCACGTCAGTGTCCTTATCTGAGACGGTAATCAGCGCAATCTTGGTATTGACAGGATCTTTCTCAGATAAGTACACTGTGCCATTGATGGGGCTTATGATGTACCTGAGGTCTATGTTAGGGGGGTTATCGTTGACATCCGTCACGTTGATGGTGACAGTAGCCCGGGCAGGCGTTGAGCTACCATCGCTGGCCAGGACTGTCACCTTGTGAATGGCAGTCTCCTCACGATCTAAGGCCCTCTGAACTGTGATCAGCCCAGTGGTGTTGTTTAAAGCAAAAAGTCGTTTTGTTGCCGGAGCAACCTGGGCCCCAAAAATATATCTGATTTCTGCATTGCTGCCCACATCTGCATCTGTGGCATGGAGCTGGAGGACAGAAGTCCCTACTGGGGAATTCTCAGGAATGTGGACTTCCACCTGACTCTCTTTAAACACCGGCCTGTTGTCGTTGACATCACTTACTGTGACCTGAAGGATGGCTGTGCTGGATTTCTGGGGTGTCCCTCCATCCTCCACCTTGATTTTCATCACATAGGTGTCTTTCTGCTCCCGGTCCAGATTTTGCTGCACGATCAGCTGTGGCCACTTCTCCCCTTCCGGGGTTTCCACAATATCCAACCCAAAGACGCTTTGCCCATTCAGAAGTTCGTAGTGCTGAACTCCGTTGAAGCCAGTGTCTGGGTCTGTGGCGGAAGGAATGGGGAAGCGGCTGTTGATCAGCGTGTTTTCAGGGATGGAGATGTTGATGACGGGAGATGGGAACATGGGGGCATTGTCATTGGTGTCCTTCACAATGATTTTGATCTTGATCAGCCGGAAAAAGTCATTGGGCAGGATCACCACCTCCAGTTCGAAGAAGCACTCGTTCTCTTCCGCATAAGCAGCCCCAGCGCAGAGTCTCTCCCGGTCGATGCGGTTGGAGGTGGTGAAGATCTCCCCCGTGGTGCTGGAGACTTTCACCAAAGGGGCATCACCTGCTTTGGAGACCAGCCTGTAGACCAGGCTAGTGCTGGTTCCTGTGGCAGCATTGATGTGAGAAATGTTCAGATCCTTTGGTATGTTTCCAATGGGGACGTTTTCAGGCAGCTCCTCCCGGATGGTGTAAATAAGTTCTTGAGCGACAGCAGAATCCAGCCGCAAGCAGGCGATCAGAGCAGCCAACAGGTAAAAATCCCTCAGGTCCATGATAATCTGTTTATAGATCCTTTTCTCGGGGCTTTTAAGGTTCCAAGATGTCCACAAAGGAAGGCTGACTTCTTTGCCAAAGGAAGCTGGCCGGCTGCATCACATCCAAGCTCTGACTTCCCAACAGTCCCTGCCGAGAAGACACAATCACAACATATTTTTTTGGGTAAACGAAGTGTGAATGTGAAAAGGTTATCAGATCCACACAAACAAACACACACACACACACACACACACACACACACACACATGCACGCATATGCAAAGGAGAAACATTGCCACCTGCTTCCAGTTCTTGCGTCTGTGTGTGTGTGTGTGTGTGTGTGTGTGTGTGTGTGTGTGTGAGAGAGCGAGAGAGAGAGAGAGAGAGAGAGAGAGAGAGAGAGAGAGAGATCTTTACTCTATCAGACAGGTGTTGGTAATGGTGTTGGCAATGGTGTTGGCAATTATGCTCAAAGCATAATTGAATCTAGTCTTACTCTGAACTTCTTGAAATATCCCAGTATGATATCAATTATGGGCAAAGGTACACCTGGCTGAGTTCTACTACCCTCTTTCTCTCAGCAACAGAAAGAAAGAAAAAGCAGATGAGTACAAGGAAAACATCAGCAGTGGACTCTCCTTAGGGAACATTGATTTTGACCTAGGCCCTAGGCTGATATATTGTGGATATTATTCACTGAGTTTATCTGTTTTACATATTTATAAATTCTCCCTTCTTCTTGCAGATAAAGACATGATCAGGACAATCTTTCAGTACCTAACAAAAATGAGAAAACAGCATAAGAAAAGGAGGGGAAAGCAAGTTTATTACTCATTTAAAAAGTCTGTGAAACTAGAATGTATTTGAATGGATGTCCAAAAGATTGCAAAGTTGACCTTAGTCTCTCCTCTGTGGGAATTTTACTCAATAATTGAACTGTATTAATAGAGAAGACTTCTCCCTTGTTTTTACACAATATATTAAGATGCTTGGAGAAGAACCTTCACTGATAATAGATACACAGCTGGAGGTTCCAAAATCATGCAGTATTAACGGTGTCTCATCAAATTGGAGAGACCAAGTACAGTACTTCAGAATTTAGTCCTTGTCCTGGCACTCTTCAAAAATGTTATTAAATAATGTGGAAGAAATGCTTATCAAATATGTAAAAAGCAGCAATAAACTGTACTCCAAATATATTCTCCTACATTGCTATATAACATACAGTATTTTCCACCCAACATGTAATTGCATTAATTCAAACATTTAGGATGGATTGTACGTTGTAAGGTGGCCTCTAGTGTCTTGAGATATTGTTGCTCAGTTAAAGGAGAGATGGCATATTATTTTTAATTTTTTTAAAAAATTAAAACGTAGAAAACTAATTTTTTTTAATAAAAATAATTTTAAAAAATAGTAATGCTAATAGGATTGCCCGTTCGTAGCTTATAAAATATATGAAGAGAATCATATCCATATTTTCTGCTTCAGAATATTCCCCAATCAACCGCAGCTACTGTAAATTCTTTTTTACATGAGATATACATATCTTGGAGTTAAATCACCATCATCGTTTGTGACATGCGCATTACACTGTATTTATCCATTGAGTCAAGAGGCCCCTCAAACACCGATGACCAAGCCCCTTTCTCAGTACATGCATTATTTCAATAAGATTCCACCACTCTTAGATACTGTGGGGAATAATACAGTAAATTCAGATAACCAAGTGCTTTTGCTTAACTGAGTTTATGTAATAAGGTTCCTACAATGATTCTTCTTATGTGATCATTCTTTAGTATTCAGAAGAGCACTTTGCCTTCCAGTGTCCTACTGTGGAGCATTATAATAAAGAGAATGGCTGGAGGGAGCTGACTTGCTTGGCAGGGAGTCTCTCCACTGGGTCAGCTAATTTTGTTGTAGCTCTGAATAGGATATTACCAGCTTCTCTGGGGAATTAAAAAGTACATTAATGTCTGATCCTCAGTTAAAATTGGGTCTAAGTATGTAACACTTTAAAAATCTGCCTTGGGCCCTTGATTCAAGTACCACATCTTCCATTAGGAAGGTGAGATTTATCACTGCCGTGTCACAAATCTTCATTTTAAGCTACCACCAGATATAAGATAACAAGTGCATCACTGGTCTAGGACTGAATGCAATCGTTCTTGAACCCCACACTGTTTGGACTTGAGTGGCAAATAAAATAAGGAATAAGAGGAAATGTTCTTCATAGTCTCGCATGTGATTTTTATAAAGTTGTAATAGAGAATGCTATATTTAAGATAGTGTCTCATTTCATGCTGGAAGTATAATATTTTGAACATTTCAAAAAACAAAATCAAATAAAATTTCAGAACCTGAAGAAAGGGGAGTTTTCCTCATTCCCCTATTTAATGTAGTCAATTTAAAGTGATTAATTTCATATATTTAAAAGTTGTAAGAAATTATATTTGGGTGAGTGCCTCTGAGTTTATAGGGAATTGACATCATCCATGCATACAAGGAAGAGTTTGAACAGCTATATGGGGAAAGCCAACTGATGAAATTGACATTCAGCAGAAGTTTAAAAAAAAATAAAAAAGAAAGTAACCTGGGTGCAATGGAAGAGTGCACACACACCTTCCAGTCACTGTTGATGCCTGGACAAGTCTCTGCTGGTGAGATTTCAGAAGTGCCCCAGGCTGCTTCTTAGGATTGAGAGACAAGGTGACTCAACTGGCCTTTTGCCCAAGGTGGAACTAGAACTTCTGGTCTCTTTTTGAGGCCCTTAACCATCCAAGATAGGCTGCCCACAGCTCCAGCAGACCCTCTAAGCCTTTTGGTTGTCCTTGCTGCCCTATTTATTCCAAAACAGCAGTCCAGGGAGCACCAGATAAAAACTGACTCTGGAGAAGGTGTGCCACATGGGATATACTGATTGAAATCCAGAGCAGCAGCACTTTACCAAAAATTTCTCACACATCATTCTATTTTACCACAATCTAAAGAGAGAATTTGATAATGGCAAAACTGTTACCTCATAGTTTAGTGGAACAGCCACAGACAAAGTTAATTCATCTGAATGACTCCCCTTAAAATTTAATGAAGGAGTTGAAAGATAAAAAATGAACTCGAAATTTCTATGGCTTTAAACTACTCCTCATCTCTGAACACACTCAGACAGCATGAGGAGACATTACCACTTTACCAAAAAGTATTCAGACAGTTGGAAGAGAGCAGGTTATCGCTGGTTCTTATGTGGTGGCAATAGATGGAAAGCAGGAAGAGGCACAGACATGGGCCAACTAAATTAGTGTGCTCAATTGTCTAGTGCTGGAATAAAATGCTGGTGGAGTTTAGTACGTGGAATAGAAAGGTGCAAAATCTTGTTCTTTGACCCAAACAGCAGGATGTCTTGACCCTTCTTGGAGAAGGTTTCATCGGAGTGGACCTTAAAATAAATTTGAGCTTAGTAAAGAACTGACTGGATTTGCACACATTCCATAAAATAAGTATAGATATACAAAGAGACATACACACGCATAACTAGACCAAGAATTCAGACTGGATAGAATCATCTGTAAAGAGACAGGCTCTACCNNNCTTCCACATTGTGCTCTCTAACAAAGAAGAGCAAATGCTGCACTGAAAGGTAGTCTAAAGCAAATAGCTTAAGATGATCCTTCATGCAAGCAGAGAAGAAGCAAAGCAATGCAAAGAAACATGTTGCAATGCAAAGTCCCTGCTATCAATTGTTGGTTATTTAGAAACTGTGAGAAACTGTAAAACTATTCTTCAGCAAGTCTCTGCATGGAGATGAGGCAAGGGGTCATCCATGTGATGGCATGTGGAGGATCAAATTCTCTCATCCCCTCCCTCCTTCAGGTGGCTTTTTTATTTCTCAGTGTAGAAAACCAAAGTAGAACTTCTGCACAGCCCACCTTGGTTGTTGCAAAATGTTCTAAGTCAATACATAAAAATAAAAAGTAGAGTGAAAAAAGGAAAGCATTTGTCCCCCAATTTACTCTGAAAACATCCTCTGCTTTATCATGACAGTTAAAAAGCTAAAGGAACTTGGGAATATTCGGCTTCGCAGCAGTCCCTCTACCAGAGAAAGAGTGGCTCAATAATCCAATTTCCCATGTGTTTCATTAACCTTTCTTCATGACGGGTAGTAGATTGAGTGATCTGTCTTTTGTTGGTGAATTCACTGCTGACATTTGACCATGTGGACTCACAGCGCTGGCGGGAATCAGCAGACAGTGCAATTCCAAGATGAGCTGAGCTGATAGCTACAATTGCAGAGGAGAATTGCAGAACACAAAACTTAAGGGCCCTTCCTACTCATCAGAAGTGGAGGCCAATTTTCTTAAGATGACAAGAGAGAGAGAGAGAAAGTAACTGGACGTCCTGATGCTCCCCCATACAGAAATGATTCAGCCATTCATTAAATGTGAAACTATAAAGAAATCCCCTTCC
>JANHFO010000151.1:85104-96302 GCA_032468095.1 Pareas carinatus
TTATTATTATTATTATTATTATTATTATTATTATTATTATTATTATTATTATTATTATTATTATTATTATTATCCTTCAAATTTGGGAACCCTTGCATGGTATTTATGTTAAAAACTCCTGGTATTTTTATTTATTTCAGGTGTATTTTTAACTTTGAAAATGCCATTGATTATTATGTCAATAATACTCAAACCTAGTAAGTTTGGCTTCTTTTCAGACCACTGTTTGCATGTACATCAATTACGGCTTTGAAATTACTGCTTGAATCTGAAATACCGTGTGTGGATTTTAAGGAAAGATCACAAAAATAACTGGTCTTTTCCTTTAGGCAGACAAATTAGACGTTTCATACCCGCGCAATCTAGTCAGCAGTTCAGGGTAAAGACGAAGCTCCAATGAAGTGCTCCGGGTAAAACAGAGGAGGACAACACGCGGCGGAGACAGTTTCCGGTCAAAGAAACCAGAACCTAAAATCACACTTCCTGCATGGTTTCTAACTTCATTTAAGCTGCCCGAGGAGGATTATAGCTGGGGGGAGGGGGAACTCTGCTCCTTAAATTTCCCTGGGTTTGAGAACCAGAAGAGGATTCTGGATCCACTGGATTTCGTGTGGGCAGAAGTTCCTTTCCTGTTTTTCTTGTAGGGTGAGTCAGTAACAGAGCAAGCTAAGCAGGAGCGCCCGCATGAAACTGTTGAGTTACAAGTTTGTAAATCCAGAAAGTTTGATTCGGATTCTAATCGCACTCTGCAAAACTGGGCCAAAATGCCAATTCACTTTCATATAGGGAGTAAAGTAAGTCAAAACGTGGAAATTGCAAGGAGAGTGGAAAGTGCGATGAACGCCGTTGAATTCAAGGCAATTTCTGCTCAAACTAATACGAGCAAAGCGGGAAACATAGTAGTAATTTGAAGGCAGGGCTGTTTTGCAAATAAGGATTTTTACGAAATGTCAGATTCTCCTGAGGTCTGGCAACTCCACTGTTGATCTGAACGATGACAAGTCACACCCGAATTAATGTCAGGCTCCGTGGAGTCAACTCCACCAACCTTTTCCTTCTACGGTGTAATCGTGTAATCGTAGTGGGCACTAAGGACAGGTGGGTCTGTCACTTAGCTCCAGGAGTTGACTAACCAAGGGTGAGTGGGCCAGAGGCGGAGCGGGGTGGCTTTTCCTGCCCACGCAGCATTAAAAGGGAATGCCAAACACTTTGTATTCTTGGAGAGAAAGCTGCAAAGGGCTGGCAGGGGCAGAAGCTTGTGAGGATGGCGACTTTGACATGATCTGATACTTGTCCCAGAATGCCCACGCCTGCGCCGGCCGAACCTGCTGGAAATGCTGATGATCTCTCCCAGAGACACCGGGCTGGCGAAGGTGACGGACAGACTGCCCCGCTGCTGCTCTGACACTAATATTTTGGCCTGTCCGAAGTGGGTGACTAGGCTGCCTGAACAAGCAGCCGCCTCCCGAAAGTTAGTCTGCGGCCCTTTGGCATTTCTGGTTGACAGAGTCTGAGCCGCCTGAATGCACCTCCCTATGCGAATACCAGAAGGATCCGCTGTTGGAAGAAATGACAGGAGAAAAATACCACTAACTGCTGCTGCTGTTGTTATGGTCCCTCTAGGAAATACACAACTTCTTCTTTCTCCTGCTTTTCCTTTCCTCTGCCCCATTGATGGATTGATGGTCTGATTTTCTGTGCTCCGTTTTTTATGGCCACCCACTCACCAGGCAAATCGGGGCCACCATAGAAGTTCTACGGGAGTTTCGCAGTTTGACTGTCTCTGCACTCTGCCCAGCGAAGCCTCCCGAAATCCACTCCTGAGCGCTGCCCCAGCCCTCTGCCTTCCCGATTCTTCATTCCAGCAGCAGCCGCCGCCTCCAGCGTCCCTTCCTTTGAGGCCGCTGGGCTGAAAGAACCGACTTTGCTTGCCCCCGCTCCCACCCCTAGGAGCAGAACTGCCCATGAAGTAAGGCCTATGGGGCCACGGAAGATTGGAAGAGGCCCTCTGGTTTCTTCGGTCAATGGCGGTCAAGCCACTTCCCTTCTCAGCAGCTGCTTTGTTTGTTGACCAGGATTGCTTTTAATGTGCCCTTAGCAAGATGACCCTTTGGGGAACATAATTGGGCCTGGTGGTGAAGGAATTGAACTAGGACCAGACTTGAGTGGAAAATTCAAAAGTACTGGTCGGCTTTTATTACGAGTTAGGGAAGCTAGGCAAGTCCCTGTCCATCTACCTGCCATTGTTCCCTTTTCCAATAGTGGCCAGTATCTGTAGCTCGGGGGTAGGATGAGAGTTGGTTCTCCTGTGGGCTGGTTTCCGAAGTTTCCTTATCCAGGCTAGGTAACATCTTCAGCAGATTTCTAGAGGATTTCAGTGTTGGTGTTTATTTGTAAGGGCTTGGTGTTGTGATGGGCTGATCACCTTGGCGGAGGATCTAGTGATGGGTCAGGGTTGGGTCACATATGGAGATGGACTTGTGATGGGTCTTGTAAGGGAATCTGGTGAGGGTCATTGGGAGGTGAAGTGCTTGTTTGGGGAGTTGTGACCCGGTTGAAGGTTGGTGCTGTCACTGTTTGGTTGTGATGGAATTGATTGTGGAGTGCCAGGCTTCAACAAACTCACAAGCATGGCAGGGGGTGGTCGTCCATTGAAGCCTAGCACTCCACAAGCAATTCCATTAAAAGACACATCGACCTGCAACCAGCCTACGAATCCCTGAGAATTTAAATCAAAAGCACAACCAAACCACGACAACCAAACCACCCCTGACCCCTCACAAGACCCAACACTAGACCCTCCCCCAAGGTGAACAGCCCACCACAACACCAAGCCCTTATAAACAGAACACCAACGCTGACTTCCCCTAGAAATCCGCTGAAGATGTTACCTAGCCTGGCAAGGAAACCAACCCACGAGCTGGAAGAAGAACCTCCACTCTCATCGTTCCCATTGTTAAGCAAAAGAGCTGAGGAACCCCATTGTTAGGGAGATAGAAAGTTGGGGTAATCAAGGGGATTGTTTATCGCCTTACAATTCCATTCTCAGGGCTGACCTTGGGCTGGGCTGTGAGTGGGTGAGCAAGTCTTCTATTCTTTGGTTCAGATGGGATTACAGGGCTCTTTATCTGAGGACAGAATGAGTCAGTTTGGGTTTTGATGGGATTAGGAAAAGAGAGGAGCTGTATACGGCCCTGGTCATATCTGAAAATGGGGGGGGGGGACTGGGGGACCTAAGTATAGCCTCCATTTTGTTAGATTTATTTCTTCCACCATAATTGAACCAAGTTCAAGTCCACTAGCAGTTAACAAGGAAACGCACTGACTGAGCTTGCTCCAGTTCCTCGGTGGCAGCTTGACCTATCTCACAAGTTGTTGTGGTATGGATCAAATACAGGAATTCCCAATGTCTGTCTTCTTGACCCGTTCACAAAAGGCTGCGTATAAAAATTAAATAAGGTAATTGACCTATGATGTTCTTGATGTGATTAAAAGGTTCTGAACCTAAAGAGGTTGTCAAACCAACACCATTTTGAATCATAATTTTTATTTGCCTCCTTCCCTTCATAAGTTTTAGCAGTGGATCTAACAAGGTGTTTGCTTGTTTGTTTAACATGTTTTCAAAAGTAATGTTAATGTTAAAAAAACCCAAACAAATTATTGGTCCTTTGTTGAAAATAAAATAATCTAAGCCAATTAGTTAGGCGAGAAGGAAAAAATTGAAGGAAAGGAAAGCAAATCTGTGCTTGTCTGTGGGGTTTTCCCTTCCCCCCTCTCTCCAGTACAATATTCTGTATCTTTCAGCCTGTCCAGCTCTCATGATTACAAATAGGCCTGTTTTCAAATGGAAATAAGACTTCCAAACTGATTATGTGTATTGAATTAGAGCTGCTCGCTAGAGCCTCTTGTTTAAGATGTATTGAGGAGAGAATGGTGGCTATAGACCTTTGGAACCAGCTCAGAGAGGTAAATTTATTTTGCAACATTTGGCCACTGCAGAATAGTGCAGCAAAATAATTTTGGCAGAGAGGGAGAGCATCATCATATAAATAACCCCTCTGTTCCCCTCCCTCCTCAACTTCTAAATCCAACAAACAGGAAATTTAAAGAGATCTGCTCCCATCCCACAAGAATCCTCTCAGATGTTCAGTTGGAGGAACTGGTGGTTGAATAGTCCCACTTGGCCTCAATTCTGGCTTTTTGTTCAAATCATTTATTTTTTAGAACAACTTTTTCCAACTTGGTGTGGTTAGAAGATGGCTGCTGTTCTTCAAATTCCCAGCCAGTATGGCTATTTGACTGAGAATTATGGGAATCCTAGAACCTCTGGGAGGCACTATGTTGGAAGAAGTTAATCTGTGTTAAATAGGGTAGCAGGTTTAAAAAGAACAAATAAGGTGAAGCTAAGGCTAATTTGTTTGCATATTTTGAAGGTGTCAAAAAATTTCACGTGGCTATGATCATATGATAAGCACTGCAGTTGAATGATATATGAAGCAATGAAATTAAGAAACAGTAAAGGAGTTCCATACTGTTTCCTCCTTAGCTGGTTGGGTCCAGCAACCCAGCAAGTAAAATGCCAGGAGAGACAAGAATAAGCTCTTTATTCCATTAAACAGGTTCCTTTGGATTGACTCTCAGAAGCTCAGATAATTAGTTTTGAGAGAATGATGCCTGTCTAAATTTTTGTAGAGTCACCCGCTCTACCAAATGGCAAAAGAAATGCTAGTGGCTGTAATTCCTCTGTAATTCTAGAATAAGAGAAAAAAAGATCAGTTGAATTCATTGCATTGACCTGCTCCACGTTATTTTAGAAATTCTTTGAAGTCATCTGAAGCATCTTGTGATAGCTCATAGCAAAGGTTAAAAATCCCAAATAATGAGATACATGCAAAGGACTGCCTTCCACATAAGTGGAATGTATATTAGAATCTGCAGTTCCCAACAATTTCTCATAAAACCCTGTTCTTCCAAATGCAAACATAAACAAATACACTGGATTGGTTTGTGCAGAGTGATCACTTTGGGGAGAATCTGCTTTATATGCCATTATTTTTTTCAATGACTGCTTGATATAGCCATAGATTTTCATCTGGCCATTTGATAAGAGCCTCTACAAAGACATCTGTGTAAATAGCCAATCACCTTGCTTGGAGTTTAAAGCATTCTGACAACCATTCAGTTAAAGATTTTCCTACCATTCAGAAAGTAGCAATGGATTCTCGTCAAACTGCTGGTTATAGTATATTCTTCAGAGGTTTGTTGATTTTGCCTTCAGGAGTTAAGATCAGCTGCAACTTATGGCAAGCATGTAATTTATTTTCAGTAATTTGGTTTATTATTTCATATGAATGTTTCATAAGAAAAAACATAGAAGAGTAAAGAGAAATTAAGGATCAGGATTTTTCCCTGTAGAAAAGAGTGAAGAAATGGAAAAAAATAGGGAGGGTTGGGGAACGATCCATTATGTTCTGTTCATGATTGTGAATAAATAATCCATTAAATTGTCTTCCCTTCGCCCTTCCCTAAGAGCCTGTGGTGCTTGAAATTATTTCTGAGTCCAGAGAGGGAAAACTGGGTTAAAGCAAATCAAGCTTTATAAAGCCTAAAAAAAAAAAGATGTAAACACTTTCCTGTGTGTAGCCTGTTTTTTGTTGGGTATAGGCCAGGGGGAGTAAGATGTAAACTATACCATTTTATCCTCAGGGATAATTATTTTATTTTAAAAATAAATCATTCCAAAAAGCAGATCTCCAGCCTTTTCTGGCTTCTCCCTCAAGTCACCTCACACAAACCTTTTCTTCACTGGCACAGTGTCCTTTTCAGGACCCTCTTTCCTTCCCAGTTTTTTCCAGATGGAGACCTCATCTCTCAAAATGGGAAAAGGAGAGGGAAAGGAGTCTGGTTCCTCTCAGGCCAGCTGGATGAAGAGGAAAGGCCGCGACTGGCTGGAGCAGAGCGGCTTAGAAATCAGAGCAGGCCACTTTCATTCGCAGTGTTGCCCACCTCCCTCCTTCCCTTGGTTTCTCCCCATCTTGGCCCGGTCCTGCATTTCGCCTCTCGACTTCTGGTTGGCAGGAAAGTTACTGGCTGTAGTTTGGCTGCATACATGACCTCTCTCCCCCCCCCCATCACACACACACACATTGATGAGACCTTTTCTAAGAGCCCTCTACAGGGTGATGACCAAGCAGGGCAGTGACTCTTGTCCATCAGATGACACAATATTGCCCAGTCTATTAGTTTGATAACTGTAACACGGCTGCTCAGAATAAATCTGTATTTTAGATTCTCACAAGGTGCCTACCTTTAATAGCTGCATAATCAGTCTTTGTTTATTCAAATACACATTCTGGGTCATTCTGGATTTGGAACTAGCCTCAGGCAACCATTTGGATCAAGGAAGATCTAGAATGAGCCACTTACATATGGAAGTATTCCTATAGTTATGATAGAAGTTCAGTTGTGCAGATTTTCTCAGAAAGGGATCTCATTGTGTTTGAATTTGTTTCTAGATGGCCATGCATCAATTAATACTCTGATCATATTTTCTTGTAGACTCCATCCAAACATGGGACATTTAGCAAGTTTAAGACTGCACTGTTAACCTATCTGATGAAACCATTTTAATCTAGTTTATTTATTTGGGCTGTAAACTGGACTACCTGTATCATTGTATTGTTTGTATTTTACTTCTTCAAATACAAATATATTATGTCATGGCACCTGGTGAACACATATTACTTGAAAATTATAATTAACTGTGCGTACATATTTGAATATTACATATATTCACCATTGAGCCATACCAGTTAAATGTTATGATGTTTAAAACACCGGAACTTTATGGATGATGCTGGTTTGGGATTAAACGCTGCAGAATTCAACTGAACAAATTTCAGTGCCACCAAATTTAAATGTGTACAGATTTGGACCTATTCTGATAGGGTCCTTTAAGCAAAATTCACTTGATTTAGATAGAATGGAAGTACTCCTTTTCTGAAGTTTCTCTTGGAGTATGAGTGAAGAGAAAGAGAAAACAGGTTATGTAGATTTGACTGTTAACTGGCATTGAAATGGACTGTTAGTCAATCTAAAGTAAATGAACTGTAGAATTCTGATCCTTTATTTATTTGGTTGTTTGTTTAACCATACATACCCTTGATTGGATGATTTTTTTAAAAAAACTAATTTTGTCAGCAGGATTAGGAATAGTTCCTAGGAATTAGTAGAAATTGTGATATTTATAACCTTTTAAGAAGCTTTCTTTGAAATCACATTTAGAATTGGAAACGACAATGAAGAGTGAATGTGAATATGAAGTCCATCTAATAACTAATGTTATGTTATTAACATTAGCAGAATATTCAGAGTGGATGACAAAATGTTTTAAAAGGTCCATACAATGATACAAGTGTACATCATAACAAAAATGAAATTCTTATAACAACTATGATCTACCATCTTTTTACATGAACCAATTCATTTCACATTTTGAGAATGTGAAATATGTCAAGCTGTTTACTTTAATCCTGGAAAACTAAGGAATTAGAATCCAAGAGCTACGGTATTTGCTCCTTGTTTCTGAATTAATTGAGACTCCATGATTATAAACAAATATAAATTTAAGGAATGATCAATTACAATAATTGTAGTTTAAATTATTATTTAATTTACTGAATTTTCTGAATTCCAATACACTGGGGCTATTATACAAGTGTGCGCACATGCGCACACAACATACATACACAAACGCAGAGAAACGCTTCAGACACACCAATATGTAAGACCCATATGTCATGTACTTTGGTCTTAAAGCAAAATGTTCTTGTTTTGTTTATCACAATCCATGGTATATTATAGAAGTACAAGTGAATTGTGGATGAACTATGTTTTTTGATTCCAAGAATGACACTGAATTTTCTGGCGCTGAGGGCACACGCACATTTCGAAGTCCTTGTTAAATAAGAAGAGGGGGGGGAGAGATTCCCCTATATTTCTCAATACTGAGAAGCTATAAATTAAGACGTTTAAAATCAGAGCCTCCTATGGCCAGACAGTTTGCAACAGGAATCCTCCAGGAAACAGAGTTGACCATTGTGATCTCCGGCCGCGACCCAAAAGCATTTCGCAGGGAAGGTCTCTAGAACCTGCGCCGGAGCAAGAGATTTCAGCGGGGAGGCGGGCAAATGTGTCGGCCTGGGGAAGTCCTCTAGGAGTTCAGCGAAACTCACTCCCAGCAAGTAAGAAATCGGATCAAACGGATCCAAAGGTTCTGGGTCGTGGGGAGAGGATCCCGGAAGGAGGCAGCGCGACGCTTCTCTATGAGGGCCAATCAAACGACGTGGGTAAATCCACAAAGTCTCTAAGAGTCCTTCTTGACTCTATATTTTACTGTAACTTTGCACAAAGTTGAATTCGGAATGGGGAGGGAAAAACCACGTCTAGTTTAATCGTGGACGGTTCCTCTCTCAGGCCCGCCCGTCAACATTTTGACCATCCACGATTTCAAAGAAAAAGCTACTATTCAAACTCGGGACTTCAGCGGGCTCAAGGCAGCTTTTTGAGCCACAGTGTACCGGGGTGAATTCAGGTGGCGGGACAGCGAAGGATCTTGGGGCATCCATAGTCTAACTCTTGGCCGTGGCGGGAGTGGAGAGGACAAGAGGGCGCCAGCAAGACCGAGACTCATAAGGATTACCCGGCAGTATATGTTGCCCAATCCAGGACATCAATTCGAATGTGCACAGTTTCTCGTTCGGATCAATGTCCTGTATTGGGCAACATACCCTGTGTTGTGTAGTCAGTTCGTTAGGCATGGAAGACCAGTACCGGTTGTAGAGCAGAACACAGGTTTTGGAGCAAAGCATAGGCATATCTTACAGCAAGCAGGAATACGTGCGAAAAGCCCAGCAATTCTGCTGTGCAAGGAGCTTATATACAGAGTGGCCTCTAGGAGGCAGCCAATAGGCAGTTGAGAATTTTCCCACATGAGCAACCCCTGGAGACAGGCAGTCTGGGCCTGCAGGCTTCAACTACTTTAGGGCAATGACTAAGCAGTTTACATTGAGCTCAATACATTCCCCCAAAATAAGACCTAGCCTTAAAATAAGTCCTAGTGTGCATTTTGGAGTAAAAATTAATATAAGGCCAAGCCTTATTTTCAGGGAAACACGGTACAACATACAAAAAGAAATACAACAGCAAATAGCAGGGAAAATAGGAAGAGGAAAAGGGAGAAGAGTGTGGAAGAGAGGGGGAAGAAAAGAAAGAAAAAGCATTAACTTCCGACTCCCTTCTGTACAGTAGAATATGTCAATAACATTGAATCTCAACTTTTTACTTTCACGCATTCGTTTGAACAGTCACTTCTATATAATAACGAACCTATCTCATCGGTAAAACCCAAAAATCAAAGTTTCATTTTTTTCAACCTCGAGCACAAAGTTCAGAAGCGCTTTCCAAGTAAGTATGAAAGCTTTTATATATTTTTCTTTAATCAAAACAGTCGGTTTTGCCATCTCTGCTAACTCCGTCAGCTTTTGCAAGCCAAAAATTTTTCCAAGCCTTTGTCCATTAGATGAAAAAGAAACATCTCTGGGTTTCATTTTTATATTCACTTTAAGAATCTCTTGCATTCGATTATGAATTCTATTCCAATAATTCTTACATGTCCACCATAAGTGATAAAAAGTCATTTCTTTGCTTTTACAAATCCAACATTCATTTGGAAAACTTTTATACATTCTTCATAGTTTGTATGGCGTTAGATACCAACAATACATCATCTTATAGAAGTTTTAAGTTATAATTTAATGTAAATTTTAAGCTCTTCCACATATTCTCCCATTGTTCAAGCATTACAATATATCCAAAATTCCTTGCCCACTGAATGGTGCAGTGTTTTACATATTCATTTTCCAAATTCGATAGGGCAGGCTCTCTCAAACTACAGATAGCCAACAACTTACATCTATTCACTGAGTGAGCATTCAAAGTGACCACCACATTGAAAAAGTGATGCATGACCGGTTTCCACACTTATGACCATTGCCAATATCCCTGTGGTCATGTGATCAAAGTTTGATCTGTCCCAGGGTCATGTGACCACTATTTGCAACCTTCTCTGACAACTTGGGGGGGAGTCAATGACCAGATAAACCACTTAACAGCTGCAGAGATTAGCTTAAGAACGGTGGCAGAAAAGGTCATAAAATGGAGCAAAACACAGTTAACTGCCTTGTCCCTACACAAATCTTAGCCTCCATTGTGGTCATAAGTTGAAGATCAACTGTAAAGGCATCTTCGGTTGTGATTATTATGAATTCCAGCTTCGTTTGTCTCTGCGGAGGACTTATTGATTTCCTATTGAAAGAGGGCCAATGGTCAATTCTAATGTCTTAATTTCAGATAGCTGATGACCTCACAGAGATTCTCCACAATGTGAGAAATAAAGGGCTGACATGGTAAAATTGATGGATGTTTCAGTTCACAAGAAAAGGATCTTGAGCATTCAATTAGGACAAACAGCCATTGACTGAGCCGGCACTCGGAAGCAGCCGAAGCGCAAACAGCTGTCCCTCTCTTGAAGGGGTCCTTGTGAACCAGCAGCCTCAAAGCATGTTTAGAAACAAAACACGTTGCCCACACTGAGATAATTCATCCACTGAAATCTCATACCTTTTTTTTAAAAAAAAATGAAAAGCACAATTCACATTTGCTTTGATGGAAACGGCAAATAAAACTCAGTGAAATTCTCATGGGAGTGTGCACTGTTTTTCAGCACACCCTATCTACCACATGGATAACACATCCAATCAAAACATGCGGGCATCCTCTTGTTCATACCTACTTCTTTTACCCACTAACCTACCAAGAGACACAACCTAGAACTAAGGAGAAATTTCCTAACAGTGAGAACAGTGAATCTGTGGGTGCTTCACCGTTGCAGGTTTTTAAGAAGAGACTGGACGGCCACATGTCTGATATGGTATAGGGACTCCTGCTTGAAAGAGAGCTGGACTAGGAGACTTTCAAGGTCCCTTTCTATTCTATTCTGTTCTGTTCTGTTCTCTCTACATGTAACTATAAATGAATACATCTATTCCATTCTATTCTATTTTCTGTCTGTCTGTCTGTCTGTCTGTCTGTCTGTCTGTCTGTCTGTCTGTCTGTCTGTCTGTCTGTCTGTCTGTCTG
>JANHFO010000151.1:176300-188296 GCA_032468095.1 Pareas carinatus
ATGCGTGGGACACGCATGGTTGGCTGAGGAATTCTGGGAGTTGAAGTCCACCCGCCTCAAAGTGGCCAAGGTTGGGAAACCCTGCCTTAGGCCAGGGGACCTTTTGGAATAAGACTGCTGAATTCTTCATGGCAACCCTGCTGTCTATCCCAATTTCATTGGAAAGCAATGCTTTGTAAGAAGGCAGGTTGCCTTCAGGGACGTAAGGTGTGAATCCGAGAAATTCTTAAGCGGAAGGTGAACCGGCCCCTCTTATTTAACCCAATCTGGTTTGCTGTACAGGAGCAGCAAAATGCCACCCGTGCGAATTATTTTGTGCCATTTTACTAAAACGTTAACCGGGTTAACAACCCTCTTGTATACATAGCAGCACGGAACAAAGCTGAGGCCTCTGGTTGCAGTAAAGAGCTCCAGCGTGCTCTGTCCTCACTGGCCCATTCCAGAAGTCTTGATAGCCTGATGAGAGGTGCTTTCATTATCCTCAGGCCACCCTTGCCAACTCGGATTCTTCTGTTATTGACTTGTGAAGTCATCACAAGGGGTTTCCATCAGCCAATGGGCTGGCTGCATCCTCTGTCTTGCAAGAAAAAAATGATCAAGACACTCCCTAAGGTGGAGGGACAGAAAGAACTCAGAAACTGGACCAATTATTTTTCTCATAGCATATGCTCATTGCACATATACATCTGCAGCTCTCTAGAGCAGGGGTCCCCAGACCCTGTTCCCTGGACTGGCACTGGTCCACCGCATGCCAGCAACTGGGCTGTGCAAATAAGCTAAGCCTCATTCCTGGGGTGCAGGGAGCAGACACCCCCTCCAGTTTATCCACAGAATAGCCTTTCTCCGTGGAACCGGTCCCTGGTGCCCCAAAGGTTGAGGACCACAGAGGTTAGGAAGAGTGGGAAGTTCTCCCAAGGCAGCCCAAACTTGAACAGACCTCCACCAGGCACAACGTCTTCACAAGGCATGGAGTGAGGTCTTCTTTTGACTGTCAGGGCGCAGATGAATTCTTTCCAACCCAAACCATGGGTGGGCTATCTCTTTGCTTAAGAGGTATCAAAAGGCTGAACAGGAATAGAAATGGCAGCACCAGCGAGTCCAGGTTGATTTGCTAAAACTGTGTCTGGGTAGCTCCATTGCAGATTGCAGAAGATGAGAGCAAGGGACGATCCCTTGAATTTGTATAGATGCTGTGTTTTTTGTAGAGAAGGGCATTAAAGTCCCATTCCACAGTGGCTATCAAAGATCTGGTTCCTACTCTAGTATATCCTATTGCTGTCTGTCTGTCTATCTGTCTGTCTGCCTCTGTGTGTATGTGTGTGTGTGTGTGAAATCACTTTTGACTCCTGGCAACTGCTGTGGACTAGTCCCTGCAGTTTTCTTGGCCACAATTCAGAAGCGATTTGCCATTGTCTCCTTCCTAGGGCTGAAAGAGAGCGACTGGCCCAAAATCACCAGTTGGTTTTATGCCAATGGAGGTCACAGTCTCCTGGTGCCTCAATCACTATGCCAGGCTAGCTCCCTTTCCTACTAGGTACAATAAACTGATCTGCATCAGTGGGAATTTCAATGGAAGAAAACCATTAAATTCACACCTATAATTGAAGAAAATTCATACAAATTATTTCGTTGTTGAGTATATTACTCAGTATAGATTACTGCAATAGTCAGTTCATTTTCTAAAAATTGTTGGAAATAAAATGACTAGGTTGGAACATTTTTTCCATATATGGTAACAAGGCTTCAAAGCTCAATAATTTGAGGAAATGATTTATAATAGAATGAAAAATATTCTAACAGTTGGATTCCCTTTACAACCTGCAATATTTTTATTAAATACAGCTAAATCCTAAAATTACCATGACGTGTATGGTGTTTCCTGTTGGAAGGTAGGTGTAGTTCCTTCTGCAAATGTAACTAATATTTTTTAGTACACCTCAATGTCTAATGCAATTTTGAATTTCAGAAATAATTCTAGCAGTGAATTTAATTTTTGGATTATAAATCTAAATAGAAGCTTTGTACCACATCCAACATTTATGTTTCTCTTAATCCGAAGTCTTTAATTGCTTGGATTAAAAATGTGCAATTTTTAAACTCATTTTGTGATTTATAAGGATTATTGCTGCTGACATTCATATATTGGATGTTAGCAATGATTTGCAGTTCTAAAAATGATATAGCATATTCAAATATTTAAAATCAATAAGTGAAATATTGTGGGGAGGAACCTAGTTGTAAAAGCTTGTAAAAATGCTCATTGTGGCCATCATTAGGTAGATGTGACAATGAGCCATTGTAGAATCATTAAAATTAATAGTACCTTTTACCGTATCTCACTGATTTCAGCTTGTTTTTATCAAACCTAACAAAGTGGGAATCCAATCCAATCTAGCAATAATAGTTGCTTAGGTGTTGTCTCCTTCCTTTCACTCTATTTCTCCAGCGTAGCCCCTGGGTGGGGAAACTGACAGGAGAGAACACTCAATAGAGATGTTAGGCTTCATTGTGTAGCAATAAAACAATACTGCAGACTGCTTTACAAGGATGACTGGGGAGACTTATAAATGACCCCTGCGAATTGAATGGCAGCTCTTGCCTTCTCAGTTCTAGAGTCTAAGAAATACTATGGACACCAGGGAAGTTTCTCAATAGCACAAATGCATTCATTATTTTAAGAGACATGATTAGATTTAGGAAATTGCGCCCAGGATAAGCAATGCCACTTTGATTGACTTTTGAGGGGTCCTTCCCACTGAGAAGAGCTTTCAAGGAAACTGGAAAGATGAGTTGGTTATGGAAATGCCACCTTCTAAGGAACAGGTAGGTTCCATAGACACTAACTCCCTCTACCTCTTCTTCATTCTTCTCTTTTTCTTTTGTATTGCTGAACATATTTAATTAGGCTCTCAAGAGTTGTCTTTGTTGTGATTAGGCTTTGCACCCTTTTGCAATTTGAGCCTTCTGCTCCTAAGCTTGCTTAGACACCAGTAAAGTCTCCCTAGGTGTTTAATGGACCTATTCTTCTGTAGTAAGTTTGGGCTTTCCCCATCCCAGTACTTCAGATCCCTTAGACTGCAACTTGCAGTTCATCTCCAGCATGTCTAGTGAAGGGCTGGGTGGGCATAAAGGGTGGGGAAGTCGGAGATATTTGGAAAGCTGGCAAAGGAGACTGGTGTCTGGGACGGCTGCTTAAAGAAGGGCTATGGAAAGTAACCCCAGGTGTGGGCTGCAGTAGCTGAAGCCAGAGAGATGTAAAAGCACATTTGTTTTGGAGGATGGGAGAGAGGAAATGTACATTCCAACAGACAAGGAATAAACAGACTTTCCTCTTGGTTTAGGGTGGAATCATATTCTGATGGAAGGCATCCGGCCTTGGGGATGATTTATCCTGCAGCAGAATTTCTAAACAGGAAGCACCTTTAAAGCAAACATATTTTACCAAGTTCAGTTTGAAGAAAGAACTTTCAACTGGCGGGGATCTCTTGTAAAGATGAAGCAGACTAGAGGCTGAAGCCAAGTCTTCGCCATGAAGGTGTGCACTCTGTAGATTTCCAACTCGATTCACACTGTTTTATTGTCCTAGTGCCCAAACCAAGGAAAACTGGAGGTGCAATTTTGTGCCAGGATTAAAATTCTGAAGCAAAACGACATTCCTTGATGTTCATTGCTGGAAACCATGACACTCAAACACAAAGTGGACCGATTTAAGAGTGTGCGGCCAAGCTTGATCAGAATTTTTCCTGACACAGAAATTCGAAGGTGCATTTCCAGATGCCATGGTTACTTTGTGGCATTGGAAATACACTCTGTTATCCTCCTTGCGCAGGTGTGTGGAAGAACTGAGCCTGGTGAATTTTGGAGGAAGGGGGTTTCAAATTAACTTATTTTCCTCTCTCCCCACCTTCGCAGAAAAGTCTCACCTTGGATACCTGGGAAGGTGCCAGCTCACTCCACCTGCCATTGATCCTTCCTGTTCTTTCTGCTGTACTTCTGCCTCAAACCCCAGACTTTGGGATGGGGAAATCTGAAAATTCAGCTAGTTCTGTTCCACATGGAGCCAGGCAATTGAATTCTCAGTGGATAAAGAGTAGCATGAACTGAGGAGGAGATTAAAATGAATGAAAAGAAGCTTTAAGGAAGATCGCTTTGCAAGCCTAGAGTTTTTCATTCAAACACTTAACCATGTTTCATGAAGGAACTGGTGACTCAGGAAAACCACTCAGGAAAATCTCCAAGGCAAGTCAAAGGCTCTACAAAGAGAAGAAACGTTAGCTGAAATCAGGACAGACCTGAGAATTCAAGTCTCTGATTAGGGCATTTTGGGTCAGAAATAATTTCTGAGATTCATACATACCTCTCAGCCCGCAGAGGTGACGCAAACCCTAATTCGTCTTCTACAAAACAGTGTTAAGATCTGGCTCTGCCAATTAGCATGGTGTGTGTGTGTGTGTGTGTGTGTGTGTGTGTGTGTGTGTGTGTAAAAGTCTTAGGCAACCCCTGCCTTGTTAGACTTTTAACCTTGTCAATTTTTTTTAACTTTGATCATTTTTTACTTTTAACTTGTAAATGTAAACCTTGTTTTTTAACTCTGTTTTTTAACTGTGTTTTTAGTGATGTTTTTATATTATTTATGAGGTTGTTTGGAAACTGCCCAGAATCACTCAGGTGAGATGGGTGATGTAGACATTTGCTAAATAAAACAAACAAACAAGCAAACGAACAATAGGTAAGTAAGTAAGCAAAGTTTGGAATGTAAAAAAAAAACCAAAGTGAATCCCTAGGAGAAAGTTGTATACACATCCTTATGTAAATTCTGTAATGTTCTTATGTATATAAATTCTGTAATTCTATTATCTTATAACAATGGTACCTTTTAAAGAAAACAAAATACGGAGAATCCCCATAGAACAGAACTGAATTATATAATATAAACTCTCATTAAGAGCCAGGATTCCAGAGAGCATATCCTGACGAAATTTTGTTTACATTATTTGAGACTGGATTTTTCAAGAGGGAGCAAAGGTAAGTCTCAGAAATAACAAGTGACACAGTGATCTGATCCAGTTTTGCAGTAAACAAAAAACAAGTCCTGACTTTTGAGTAGATGACCAATTTTGTTTTGTTGACTTGGACTTCTTGGGTTGGTTGACATAGAAAAACCAGTTTGGAAATGCTGTTCTTTCCCCCTGAACTCATTAATAGCAGTTTCTCTTGGATTGACAGCATTGACAAAATACTTGATAAAATGCTATTACTGGTTTCTCTGCTTTTACTGAAGTTTTTCTCTGCGTGTAAGGTGCAACTCTGTGTGTGTGTGTGTGTGTGTGTCTGTCTCTGTCTGTCTGTCTGTCTCTGCCTCCCTCTCCGTCTCTCTCTCCTCCTCACACACATCCCCTCGTTTGGGTCATTTCTCTACTAGTGATCCCTTATAACCTCAGACCCTAGGAAAGTAATACATCACTGGGAACGATGCGGCTTATATTTTGGATGGCCGATCATTCCTCCTGCCATGAAAAATAAAAACATCTACCAAAAGACCCCAGAAGGGGGGGGGACACCGGTCTAAGCAAGCACACGACCCTCGCCAGAAGGAAGGCTACTCGTCCTCTCCCCCTCTTTCCGAAAAACGACGGGAAGGGTTTCGTCTGCACACAGCAGAGTCTTTCTTAAAGAAAAGTAGATGATTTGACGTCTTCTTTTGTCCAGACAGTAGAATCGCGAGTATCTTTTTTTAAAAAATAAAAATAATAAGGCTTGGGAGGGTTAAGCTTTCCTCTCAGCCAGAGTTAAATCCCCTTCCGAGACTTGCTCTCTCCGATTCCGTCCTTGCTCGAAACCCCGCGCTGGGCTCGCTCCTTTCAACCCCAAAGGCCGCCCTCGCACCCCGACTTTCCATCTAGCCGGGAGAATGGCCGGGCGAAGCCTGGAGGAGAAATCCAGACCGGATTCTGGCCCTTGCCCTAAACTCATCCCCATCGCAAGATGTCTCTGAGTATCAGGCGCCAGTTGTGGAGGTGTGTGTGTGTGTGTGTGTGTCTGTGTGTCTCTCTCTCTCTCTGTGTGTGTGTGTACCTGCGCCGTTGTGAAGCAGGTCGGGCTGGAAGCATTTGCAAGGGCGAGGCGGGGCAGGCGCCGCGGAACGGGACCCGTGGATTGCTTGTCGTCTGAAACCGGCGGTCCTCACAGACCGCGCGTCCCTTTTCCTGACCGCATTTCGCGGCACGTTCAAAGGCCGCTTCTGAGATGCCTCCGGTCCTCCCGGCTCCCTTTCGCTACTCTTTCGCGCGCGCCCCCGCCCCCCAACTTGGCTTAACACTTTACTGGATCATGAAGAAAGCCTGTTTGAAAGGTTTCTGTCGAAGCTCCCTGATGTTTGGCTGCCTTTTTTTAAACCCTAGTAGATGACTTTGCTCATGAAATAATTTCTTCGTGTCTTAAAGCCATGACGAGATGAATGTACTTTATGTTTATGAATGTATCTTTGAGTGTAATCACAGTTCGTTTATTGTGTAGGTAGGTAGGTGGGTACGTATAAAGCATATACACCGGAGACAAATTCGTTGTGTGTCTAGACACACTTGGCAAAATAGATTCTGATTCGTTTTCAAAGTGTCAATTCAGCTGCCTGTTTCTGGAGCGACGGGCATTCTTACCTGTAATCCTAAGCATCTACAACTATAATCTGGTCCGTTGTAGAGAAATCGCAGGCCCCGAGGCAAATACTGACCCGGCTGCCCATCCCCAGGCATTCCCGTCTATACAACTAGTATATTTTCGACAACTAGATCTGCCAGCGAAGCAAACGGAAATATTTTTCGCCGTACCAATCCTAGGTCTACGAATTTTAAAGGGGCGACTGGTAAATAATCCCAATTCGCAACCTGGTTATGGGTTTTACACGGTGCAATTTTAGGGTTCAGGGTCCTCCTACGGCAGGACCCCAGGAAGCCTGTCCTTGAGATTCGGTCGGAATAACGTATAGGGCGTGAGAAATAAACAAATACCGCACACACGCCATTTATTTCAGCGCTGCATTTCTCCCGAGGGGTCAGCTGTGCTTGAGAAGCAGCCACAGCAGCAGCGAAGTTCGCGGAGAACAAACCCGTCTCTCGCGGAGGGAGGGGGGGAAGTTATAACCCAGCGTGATTGGAAAACAACAGGTAAAAAAGAGCCCGCCCGCCCCAAAATAATAGTTGTGTTTTTTTCCCCATTTCCGTGCTGCTTTTCTTCTAGCAGTCCAAGAGCGCGTGCAGAGCGCTAACCCGCCTGATTTGTTTCTTCCAACAACAGCCCTGCAGGGTAGCCGGCAACCAAAAGATAGGCAAGTGCTTCAGGAGCTCCCAGGACGGAAGGTGGAGCAAAGCTTTATGGTGTCTCTCCTGGCAGTGAATTTATCATAAAAAAGGGATGTGGAGGGAAAGCAGGTTTTATTTTAAAAAAAATAAGTTTGAAAAAAAGAAAAGAAGTAGGACAAAGGTAGACAAGCGTCTTGGGAAGAGAGGGACAGGTGGGATTTTGAGATGGATCGACAGTCCTCGTAAAAGAGAAGGGGGGTTGACTCAGGAGGGTGAGGGAACCCCTCAGAAGCCTCTTCTTACAAACCCTGCTTAGCTTTTGCCAAGGTTTTTTTTTTTGCTGTTGTTTGAGGGTTATCAAGCAAAGGCTGGTTTTTCTACAGCCCTGCAAGAGAAGCATTTGATGCTGGAAGGTGGCGTTTTAATATTTAGCATGCCAGCTTCCCACTTATTTATTCATACCTAATTTATTCTAACCTAGATTCGGCTACGAGTAGCACACATCTGCGGAGGGGGAGGGGAAGAGAACCTTTACCCTTAACAAGAGAGAAGAGCCAGAGAGCCTGGGACACCAGTTATCCTATCACAGTAGATGACTGCTCCCATTTGGTGGAACTTCGGGCGCAGGATCTGGAGACCCGGGACTCCGGAGAAGGCTGTAATTAATGCTGGGAAAGGAAAAAGAAGAGGAGAATCTGCAGCAAGGGATGGGAGACTTGGAAGGTTAGGGACATATCCCCAGGGAGAAAATCTGTCTCTGTAGGACGGACAGACAGACAGGTAGGTAGGGAGGTAAAGAGGTAGGTAGGTAGACAGATAAACAGACAGACAGAGATGAGAGATGGATGGATGGATGGATGGATGGATGGATGGTAGGTAGGTAGGTAGGTAGACAGAGATAGAAGACAGGTAGATGACAGACAGATAGACAGACAGATGATAGAAAGAGATGATAGAAAGATAGATGATAGGTAGGTAGGTAGACAGAGAGATGATAGACAGACAGACAGACAGACAGACAGACAGGATGGCATCCAACCTTATACTGTAGCTGGAAGCCGGTCTATCTACTTTTTTCAGTTAGAACTAAACCCAGGTTCCCATCCTTTTTAAAATTGATTTTCATTAGATGTTCTACTTATCTTTGCCTTTCTGACTGATTAATCCTTTATATGTGTATCCGGTGCCTTATTTTTTTTAAAAAAAATCTAGATTTCAGGCGTTGAATCTTTTTAAAAAAAAGAATAGAAAAAGGAAAAAACCTTGAATGGCCATTGCTAGCAGCTCTTGAAAGCTTTTGAAGGAGAAACGGAACATAAAACTGCAGCTTGGCTGCGCTCCGATACGTCCCCAGGATGGTCAGAGACGCCCGCGGCGGAGTGGGGGGGCTTCTTTCGCTCTCTCCCTCCTCCTTCGGAAGGAAGCCCCCCCCCCCAAAAGCCACAAACGCCGAAGCCTCTGCGGAGGAGTCCAGCGCGCGCTTAGCTCCAGAATCCCCCAAGCCTGCCTCTAGGTGGCGCTCTAACTAGGTACACCGGAATCCGCAAGCCGGCTCCTTCGGGCCGAGGCCGAGAAGTTTCCTCCGCGGCGACCTTGCTGTAACCGAGGACAGAACAGTAAAAGACGTTTTGCACTCTCACAATTCACAGAGGATATGATCGATTAAAAAAACCCCTTTATTATGAGGCCCGGAATATGTTTTGAACATCTGCCACCCGCAGCTTTGAAAATGTAGACATGAAAGTGTCTACTTCCCCTCGCGATTTTTAAAAAGAGACGCGCAAACTACGAGCGCGGAGGAGGCAGGCCGAGCTCCGGTTCGAGCCAGCTCCTCTCTCCGCAAAGGGCTCTGCCGGGGCTCAGCGGAGGCCGAGGAAGGGAGGCTGGACATACGCGGAGCTCTCGGCCGCGAAACTGCCTCGCGACTGGAGGCTGGCGCCCCGAAAGCGCAGGGCGCGCTGGAAAACGCGCGTGGCAGCCGCCTCGGAGGACGCGTGGCGGGGTCCCTGGGTGGGAGAGAAGCGGTTCTCCTTGGGGAACGTTCTCTGCTTTGCTGCGGTTGTTCGTATCCTGCAAATAAATACGTGGAAACGGAGGGCAGTTGTTGCAGGGCGAAAAAAATCGACGCGTTTCTTTTCTTCCCACTCCCTCCTCCCGCGTTTCTTCGTCCCCTGGAATAAGAAGAGCCGTCCGACTGGAGGAGACTCTCCTACATTCCCCACTCCTTATTTTTCCCCCAGTTGCTAATGAAGGACGCGGGTGTGTGTGTGGGGGGTCTTCCTCTCAAATCCACTTTTCGCTCCCAGTTTGCGCGTCCCGGATGAATCGCCAGCTGGATTTACAGCAACCAGCGCGCGTCGTCAGCTGCAGGAGCCCATCCAAGGCGTAGGTCTGAGCGGGCCTTCCCGGGCGGCGGTTCGAGGGGAAAGGCGGTTCAGCTGAAAAGGTCGCACAGCTCAGCGCAGAGACTCCGGCGTGCTTATGCTTTAAAAGCAAGGAACAATAAAAGGTAGAAGCAGATCGTGTGTGTCTAAAAGGAGATTCTAAATTTAAAAAAAACCCTACAGGGGCTCAACTATCCTCGAACAGAAGGCCTGGGAGAACACTGGTTTTCAAAGACTTTTTGAGCATCTTCAGGGTGGGAGCCCTATAGCGTTTTGAGGGGGTTCCTCTTTTAGAGGCAGGTGCTGGGATTGAGAAGACCCGGGCTGAAGTAGATGGCACTATTTAATCAAGGGGACCCGGCATGCACGCCACCTGCACAATCTCACTGTTCATCCATCCACCCATCCATCCATTCAGACTTCAGTGCTGCCCATCTCCAGATCAGTTCTGGATAACTCACAATGACTATAGAATATAAATAAGAAAAGACAGATTAAAAACATGCTAAAGGAAATAAACTAAACTGACACTTTTTGCCCTGAGTTCCTAGAAGATCTGACCTTACATGATGCCTGACCCACTAGTACTTAGTTACAGAGACGGGTTTTTCAAACTACAGCACACAAAAGTCTCTTGTCATTGATTCGGAAGCAACAGGGCAAGCTGACACACTTTAATATCTGGTGTAGGAAACAAAAAGGAGTGCAAGAAAAGCATATATTATATATCCAAATATCTACCTTTCTATGCTTCTGGAAAGGGTGCTCTGAGAAGAGAGTTTTATATATCCAGGTCTACGAAAGGACTGGTCTAGGCCCATCTGTCACCCTTCTTTTCCCATTCCCTGCCTGGGTTCACACAACACTGTAGACTAGACTTAAGGTAATGTAGTGTATTCACATCCCATACAGGTCGAAACAAAAGTCATTGTATGATTTAGCAGGATTATTTAGTTAACATGACAAGGAGTGCCTCTTTACTTAGCTCTGACCGACCAGGTCAATTTTAGCTTGATTTCAGACATTGTTCAAACTCAGCCTTTGTCCTTTTGGGGGAAGGTTGGTTTTCTTCCAAAGGACTGGTATGTGCCCTCTGGTTCTCGGGGTGTGGGGAGACGTGTAGTGGGGGATAGGAGCATTCTTGTTAATCTGTGTGATTCTGAAGTAGTTTGCTTCTTGGCACATCAACTCCCCATTTCTTTAAACGAGTGCAGCAGCTTCTTTAGTTCAGAAAAGCCAAGCTTTGAGTTGAAAGGCGGGGCTGGTGCATGCTAAGGGAGACATCCGTGGATACATTGGTAGCTTCAGGTAGCACTGGAGACCCCAGTCTTTGAAGAAAGATTGCTGTGGTTCTAGAGACTCATAAGGCTTAGGAGGTCCACGGTGAGAAAGAGCCAGCCCAGCCCCCAAAAGTTTCTTCCCTATGAAACCAGAAAGAAAAGAAAGTTTTGAAGATTTCTCTTCTGGTGGAGAAAGATGCTTTAGCAGCAAAACTTTGGCAGAGGTCCCCTTGCAGCTATGCTTCCTCCCATTGAGCTCTGGTTCTGTTTTTGAAATTGAGTCACTGCCCAAATAAGGAAAGAGACTTCCCGCAATTTGGTGGGGGGCGCTACTGACCACAAATCACAAGCACTTATGTGATTTCCACAGTGATTTATAGGTCTGGTCAAAGTAAGTGACTGAAGTTGCAATTCTATAAATCTTGTTACCCTTCCTCAGTCCTAAATATTATCTTCTTTGTTTAGACTGCAACTCCCATCATTTTCGATGTTCTGGTAAGCAAAACCATTTCAAGATGACAGGAGTGACGGTGGAGGGCAAGTTGTATATCTGGTTAAAACATAATTTCTCTGAAACTGCTTCTGATTAGAACAGTAGTTTAAGGGTTTGTTTCTTGAGGGTGTCACACAAAGACCTTCCCAGTCATTTTTCAAGAATACTGTGACACAGTAAAGGTCCCTCACAGTTAAATTTCTTTGTGCTGGTGAATTAGCAACACTGCCTTGATAGCAAAACAGAGTGACTAATATTGTCATAATTAGCACAATTGCTTCCTACTACTTTTCTTCTCCCTATCTACCAAAGGCATCTCAAGACCCCTCTGCCAAAATACTAAACAGTATGATACAACAGTGATTGGCCTCATTCGAGACAAGGATGAATCTGCCTACAGACAAGAAATTGAACAACTAGGCTTGCGGTGTGGCCAGAGCAATCATGAACTGAACTCACTCAAAATTGTAGAAATGATAGTCGATTTTAGGAGAAACCCTACTATCCTATCACCTCTCATAACATTAAACAATACAGTATC
>JANHFO010000151.1:188396-202929 GCA_032468095.1 Pareas carinatus
AAATATATCCTATGGCATGATGAATGTGTTTTGTGACATGATGATTGTACTTTATAACATGATGATATGATGAATGTATTTTACGATTATGAATCTATTTTATGATTGAGATCACAGTTTGTCGACTGCTACTTATACGTCCATATCATGATGAATGCACTTTATGACTATGAATGTATCCTATGATTGTAATCGCAGTTTGTCAATTGTAGCTTGTATGTAAGTATAGAGCTTGTACACCGAAGACAAATTCCTTTTGAGTCAAGACACACTTGGTCAATAAATTCTAATTCTAAATTCTAATTCTAATATCACAGGATGGCTTCATTTGGGGGAGGAAGATGGTAATGCCATTCAAAGTGTGTATGACTTTACAGATTTGTCTATGGAGATTCTCAGTCATCCAGGTCTTGGTTGTCCTAAAGATGCTTTTTCAAAAGGCAACTGGAATTTGTTTTTGCTTGAAGGGCACAGATAAACCTCCAAGTGGCCTCAATGACTCTCAGAAAGAGTACTAATGGTCGAATGACTCCAAGGAATATAAATCCTTCCATCCTCCACCATTCAATCAGAACTGATGAAGCTTCTTGAATGAGAAGTGAAACATCTTCAAGGAAAAACAAAGTCCAGTGTCCTTTTGAAAACGTACCTTTGGGATTTTACAAATTGAATTCCATGAAAGAGAATTTACCAGGACTTGGTTTTTATTCCAAATGATCGCCTTTATGATTGCTATTATTGTATTTGGGCTATACTCATCTGCAAAGATTTAACCTGATGGATGTGTATAAAGTTAAAAGCATCAAAAAGTTTATTCTGTTAATATCCTTTAGCCCTTTTGGTCCAGACTGACTACTCCAGGGCAAGGTTACCAGAACCTGCTCTATAATTATAACTAGGAAAATGACTTGGAATTGAAAACAAGGACCTTGGTAACTTTTCCTTCATTCTTTGGTATTAAGTTGTACTCCCTTCAAAATAAAAGGTTTCAGACAGCTAAACATCCTTAGTTGGGCGGCCTTAAAAGATTCCGAAGGGTGGGAAAGTGGCACTCAGGGAAACAGAAGGCACCGTCCTGCTCCCATCGTTTTCCCTTAGACTTAGCCCACAGAAGACTCATCCTGTCAAGCATAGATAGTAAAACTCAGGGACAGGTTTAAGCCTTACTTTGTAAACAATGAATCATTGGAGGCCTCCCTTAAAATGGAGGAATTCACCCACTTTCTTTTCCATTGTACCTAACTTATCAATCACTATCGACCCCTCCCTGAAATTACTTTGATACTGAGTCCCCCAATTCCCCCCCCCCCAATCTCTGAATGGTAATTTTCCTTAGGCACCTGGATTAGCAGCCTTCAGAAAATGTGACATTGCCAATCCTTGTTAGTTTGAACAGAGCAAAAAGGGCTGGTGGAGATGCTTTCATTATACCGTCAGTCACCTGGAGTAATGCATTGGCTCAACTTCCCTCCACAAGGCTGAGCATCTTTGCCTGCCTGCGAGCTCCAGGAGATCCAGAAGAGAGGAAGGGTTGTCTTGCAGCTCTACTTAAAACGAACATGGTAGACCCCAAAGCTGCGCACAACTAAGCATCATAGAAATACAGGTAGAATAGCCCAGAGAGAGAGAGAGAGAGAGAGACAGACAGACAGACAGACAGACACACACACACACACACAGAGAGAGAGACAGACAGACAGACACACACACACACACACATACACAGATTCCCTGAGGATGGGCTCCAGCATAGTCCAAAAGCTTGGAAAGACAAACCTTTGGTGACCCACTCAGATTGGATGGTAGACCTTTTGCAGGACTTGAGGGGTGGGGTAACAATTATGTGAAGATCTTTGTTTTAAGTCTTTTTTCTTTTGGTTTCTCCAAATGTCAAACTGATATCCAAATGTCCAATCCCGATATCCTTTTTGTGAAAGTACGGTATGTGAAAACTTGACTCAGGTCTTGACAGAGAAGACTGTCTAAAAATCTAGTTTGTCGTGCTCTGTTGCAGGAATAGTCAGCTTAGCCAGAGTTGCTTTGAGACACATTTCCTGCAATCTTTGTCCTCAGTCTTGTGCTTTGGCAGGTGCCCGGTGTATTTAAAATTGGAGGATATTCTTCAGCAATACTCTAGTTGAGACAAAATGCCTGCAACTAAAACTATGCTCATCCCTGGTTTGCCTTTGACTCAGCCCCTTCTTTGCCATCCCAATTTGGGACTGAAAAATTGGGGGATGCGGTGGTGGTGGGGGGTACTCCACCAGAATTATCTCCCTAATTATCTTCCCCACCCAAGAAGGGGGAAATGGAGCATCACAGAAAGAGCAAGAACTCTGACAATCTGTAATACTATGCAGTACAAGCCCACCCACTTTGTCAGTTGCTCCCACCTCTTTTGGCTATTACCATCCAAGTCTACACATTGATGCCTGAAGTTTGTTCTTTAATCAGATACTCTTTCCTCTATTAAACCTAGCTATGGGCAATGTGTGAAGGCCTGGGCATGCTGGTCTCTTTAGACATGTCTACTCATTTACCTATTACTATATTTATACAATTGAACTGCATGCTTTTATTTATATAATAGTGCTGCATACTTAACTGGAAGTCTGGTTGAATCAAATGAGATTGGTTTGGAATAAACATACATGTAAGGATCATTAGGCTGGTTTAAATGCTAACATTTTTCAATCCAGCTACTTCAAAAATACAGAGTCACAGATTCTTCCAGGAGGATCCCTGAGAATTGTTTCAGTGTGCCAGGATTTCTCAATTGTTCATTCATTCTTGGCCTCCCTGTAGAAATGAACACGCCAAGGGAAAGGGTCAACAGCCTTTATGTGGAAGTGGGGAAGCAATGAACTAGGATGGGGAGTGTCAAGTTCAAGTCCAGTCCTGAAAAATATATATGTGAATGAAGTCAATTTAATTGGCAGCTTAACTTCTAGTGTTCCATTCTTTTCTTACAGTCCAAACAAGAGCATGGTTTTGTAGGAAGGGCAGGAGATTCACTTGCAGTAGAAATGCCAATGGAGATACTCTCTGTCTTTCTGATTGCTAAGAACAATGAAGACAAATGAAAGGGTAGATTGATGATAAGAAACAGTAAATCAACAAAAATATTTTCAACTGTTCTCACAACTGAAAATGTGATTGATGATGGTACCTTTTAATGAAATTTTCTTGGAGAAACTAGTCCCTTGAGGAACTCTGAAATCTCCCTAGGTTTGTTTGCACACCAGTTTAGTGAAGCACAAAAGGATTTGGGAACTTAAAGTGGCTGTGAAGTAAATGGTTATAGAATTAACACCAATGGGGGTTTTGATGTCAGGTGTGGGAGGGTAGAATGATGGAGGCTGGAGTGATCAGCAGAGTAGGTCGCTGGGGGCAGAATGTCCACCCTCAGGTGTGGGTGTTGTGAACTTTTCTCAGGCCCATCTTTCTTAGAGTAAGACGTCAAGATGGGGAGTGTGATGCCTTGAACTTCAGATGGAAATGCCATAAATTCAAAGGTCAAATAGGATGGGATGAGAAGAAGAAAGTAAGGAATGGGACCCAAACATGTATTCTATTAGAAGCCTCTCCAAGTCTGTGAAAGGTGCTGCTCAGAGGACAAGGGGAGAGGTAGAAAGGGGGGGATCTCAGTTTCTGAAAGCTTCTGTTTGCAACTGCCAGAACTGCTCTGAGTCCAGTGGAATGTACCACACAGGACCCCGGAGCGTGTATTGTCAGAAAGCTCCCGTGGTGGGTCCAGCAGCAGCAACAGCAGGTGAGATTGAAGGGAATTCTGCAGGAAACTGGCCCTGGAAATGTTTGCTTTGGTAAGGTATACTGTCAGGCGCGCATTACTGCTCCTTCTATAAATCGTGCTTCCTGTCAAGGGGCAGGAATGTCAAGCATTTTACAGCTGCAGGTTTTGAACCGTGCAGTCAAAAGTCAGGATTATTCAACAAGACATGCTTGGATCGCAAACCTTTTGACAGCTGGATCTATAGCTCATGTAGTTCCCTGGCATTTTCTCCCAAGTAAAAGCTTCTTGAAAATTACATTTGAGTAAAGACGAAGAGGCTTTCCTCTGAGCTAACTTGTGCAGAAAGTCCTGCCATCTCACCAATCGTTATGGGATTTTATTCCTTCCTCTAAGCCGTTCCGTAATTGGAATTATCGCCATCCTCCTCCATTCTGAGATTACGGCTGTGTCCTTTAGGACAGAATAGAATTCCTTATTGGCCAAGTGTGATTGAACGCAGGAGGAATTTGTCTCTGGTGCATAAGCTCTCAGTGTACATACAAGCAACACGTGATAAATCATGATCGTAATCATAAATACAATCATAAATTAAAAGATACAACATTCAGATAGTCATATGATACTACTAAAAGCAACCAACATAAAACATAAGATGCAAAGTTACAGTCATTCTGGGTTATGTCCTTTAGGACAGTGGCAAGTTTGTCTACCACACTAGTGGAAATTCACTAAAGAAAGTAAGTCAGGGTGACTCTGTTTGGAACCTTGTAATTAATAGCCAGAGAGCCAGTTTGGTGCAATGATTAAAGTACTAGAAACTGGGAGACCATGAGTGAATTGTAGTCCTTTAGGTGCAAAGCCAGCTGGTTGACCTTGGGCCAATCACTCTCAGCCTTAGGAAGGAGACCATGGCATGAGAAGCTGGTCAGAAGGAAATTGCTCTGAATTCAAGGCAACTGATACTGAAGTTGTGATTTTTTTTTAACACTGAGAAGAATCGTGTTAGATTTAATTTCTACAGTACATCTTCTTCCATCAAACAGGAAAGAGATTTGAACTCACTTCCCACACATCAGTCCAGTATTTGATCAATTTCCTCTGTTCCGCTTTCTGCTTTCAGACAGATCGTATTTTAAGATATTTCTCTGTGAGGTCCCCTCCCCGTCCCACCGTATTTCATCCGGAGGTCAGTTTTAGACTTTAAGCTCTCTCCAGCTGAAAACACAGACAGTCATTAATGTCTCTTTGAAAAATCCCACTGAAATTTGGATTTTCTGAGTACCTGTATTTGAGACAGAGAGTACGCTTAGAAACAGTTTTTTCCCCCCCAGCAAAGTCTACTTTCCTACAAATCCAAGTTTAGCAGATTGCTAGTTGACAGAATACATTACTAAGAGAAGGGAAAATAACGACTAAGCTGCAATCCATGGGCTGATTAAATAGAGGCAACTAGTCTTAGGCATACATTATATCACCTGAACAGTATTCTGACACTTGTAAGATTACAACCTCACCCATTTGACCCAAGTAAGATCCTTGATTCATTTAGGTTACGGTTATAAAGGATTATAAAGGATCACTGGGCGTGTTTGTGTGTGAGAGAGACAGAATTATTTGCATAAATCTGCCTTTCCTGAAAATTTTCACATTATCTGCTGGCCCTGCTCTAAAATTTACTTATTTAGACTCCTGACTTGTCTACATAAGAAGATTTTCCCTCATCCCAACCCTGCAACTGGGACTGAGTTGAATAAAACACAGAAACCGGCCCTGCAACATTGGAATATAAAAGCTCCAGTTACATTCAAACACTACTAACACCCTGAACAGGTTAAGGTCAACTCATTTCAGAATCTGCTGAGTATTACAAATCCTCTGAGGGTCTGTTAAACCGCTCCGAAATCAGTACTGGCTCAGACGTCCTATCCCCTCTTTGATTTTATTTCTCAGAGCAAGATTCTTAGCAAAATGCTTCCGAGGTATCCATGGAGGGGAAAGAGAAGCAGCAGCAGGAAGAGGGAGAGAGACCTGCTGGGGTCAGGGAAGGATTCGTGTACCAGACCAATAAAGTAGCGGAAAGGCAAACAGCTCATAAGAGAACAGAAACTTTGTTTTACTGCCCAAGTCTTTGTGTTTTTCCCCTAGAAAATGTTCCGCTATGGGTCTATGGGGTTTTGGCCAACACAAATACATTTAAGGGGGCATCTTTAATTGGCTGCTTGTCCAGCAGAGTTTTCCACAGGGAGTGATTCTTTTCCAGTGTGAGCCATAGATTGCATCAACTTCATCATGGCATTCCTGAAGTTGCATTTTCTATTAAGTCATTTGCACAGAATGTTTTGCATGCTCGTCTGGACTGGACTTCCCAGAGCTGCTGTCCTTCTCACTTCTTCTTCCAGAAAGTCAGGTTCCACTGACTGGAGCGAGTTAGGTCTTCAAAACACACTGGGCTTTATTTTTCACAACGTCTAACCAGCATGTGGATTGAAGCCCCAAGTAGAGCTGGTAGGTAGCTTACTTTGATAGTTCCATCTCTTTCCACCTTTCCCCACTGAACTTCATGGAGCGGGATTTTCAAATCTTCCCCGGGACCCTCTGGTTGGTGCTCCTCTTCAGGTTTTCTAGGGGCCACTCGGTGCTACTTATCTGACAAGTCAGCTTTGGGGTGTTTTTTTTAAAACTAACTCAGAACGGCTTGCCCCCCTGCCTTCTTTAACCGACTCTCAAGGCCTGCCCCTGGTTCTTTTGCCCCTTGCGTTTTCTTAGCATGGTGAAAGACCCACAGCTTCATTTGTCTTGCCAGGCCAAATTGTCTCCAGGCCTGAAAATCTATTAGCCCATAAGAAAAAGTCGGCAAGCCTGATTTTGTATCCATTTTCCCTATTCACAATTTGAGGGGAAAGGACCCTCTTCTCTCCCTTGCCCAACCCCCTCTCTTCCTCCTCTTCCTCGCCTCCTTTTCCTCGACCTCCAATTATTCCATTATTCTGTACCTGAAATTAATCTTTTTGCCCGGCAGGTCAGCGCGACCAACAGGCTGCTGTTGATGACCATGTTTTCCTATAGGTCTCGGCTCCCCTCGCCCCTCGCCCGGCTGACGGTGGATGTGACCTTTGCTATTTCAGCCTCTACTCGGCAGTTCAGTGAAAACAACTTGAGCACGTTCAACCCTGATAAACATTATCCTTAAACCGCTGGGGACCCGGGCAGAGTAAACGAGCTTTTCCGACAGAATCACATCAGGAACACACATTGAGAAAAGGCCCCGGGGAAGCAGAGTCCGGGACGGGGAGGGGGAGCTGGAAGGGGGAGAGAGGAGAGGGAGCTGCCCGTGCGAAGGAAAAGAGGCCAGAGGCGGAGCGGAGGACCCCGAAGGAAGCGCCGACCCCACCACGGGTCTCAGAGGTGCTCGGGAGGCATGGCGAGAACCGGGGTGGGTGGACTGGAAGGGAGAGTTGAGGATTTAAAGCGGGGACTGAGTTGCGAGTAAAACTCGAACCTCGTGGGATCTTCAGATTCACAGAAATCCCTCTTTTCTGACCTACAGAGGACCAGACCGGCCAAGGCCGATGTTGCATTGGACGGCGGAAGTTTCCTGGGAGTTCTGTTTGGTGTCCATTTCAAATCTAAACACATTTGTCCTTTAAAAAAAGAATGAGTGGAAAGGTTCGCCTTAAGGCAGCCATCCTGTCGGTGCGCGGATTCCCAATCCTAGCCGGCACCATATCTGGGGCCAAGGGGTTGGGCGGAACTTGCTCGTGGGACCGCTGCCTGACCTGGAAAGGAGTCCCTGGAAATCTGGCGAACTGAATTCCTCGAAAAGGATGAACAGGAGCGACTGTGAATGGCTAAGTCCCCGCCTCACTCCCCCCTCACTCCTCTCGAGGGGAGAGGATCAGGGTCGAGAGCGCCAACAGGGCTTCTTCGCAAGGGAGAGGGTCGAAGAGTTTTGCCCCTGGCCAACTTGGGTGGGAATGCTGCTTCGGGGGTGCCCCCCCCCAACACCACCCGGTTCAGGTGAAACGTGAGAATTTCTAGGTATTTCGGCGACTCTCAACAGGACAAGCAGCTGCCAGATTTTTGCTGAAAGACGCGCGGGGCGTCAATCACCCAATCCTAACTGAACCAACCTCCTTCGATTTGATTCGATTCGAAATCCATTAATTAGAATTAATTCCTTTTTCAAAGACACTCTTTTGAGTTTTGAGTCGCTGTGGATTTATTTACTTCCACCTGATGGATTGAAAGAATGAAGAAGATGGAAGAGGGCGAGAAAGAAACCCCTCTCCCCTCCCTCCCCACGTGACTGGTTGCAGAGGGGACTACGATATTACCTCTATAGAAATTGACTCAAGTTTGGCTTTTAAATGGCAACATTCAATCGATATTCAAGCTGGAATAGTCTAGCGTGCTACACAGAAACTTTGCAATGATATAATTAATCCTTCCAAATCCGAAGGAATTTTCCAAGCGATGTAATCTGCAGATTACAAGATTGCCTCTTTTCATAAAAACCTTGTTGTTGCTTCAAAGGCAAATCACTTCGCTACATTCCCCTCCCATTAGACCCAACTACCGGGGCCCATCGCAATGATTTTATAAGGGAATGGGTGATACTCGGAGCTCTTTAAAACTGGGGTTGCGTTTTGTACGGTCAACTCTATTTTCTGAGCGCACAATGTAAATCTCTCCGGTTGGAATAGGAGCGCTGGTCTGTAAGCGATCTCAACTCTCGTTTCCACGAGCAATTTGGGCATCCCCATTCGTTCTTATGCAATATTCCCATCTTGAGTTTTGAACCAGCTTCTCCCCTGTAAACAGAGATCTCCGTTTTAATTTCTCCCAAAGCGAGGCCAGGACCATTCCTTTCACTTTTAGGAACCCCCATCATTCCTGTTTAAGGTTCTGGGAGAAAGTTCCGGCCTCCTATTCCGGTTCTAAACTACCGGAGTAATAATGCGGGGTCGGTTTGCAGAAGGAGCTTTGTCCCTCAAAGGAACCGAGCCCTTGGAAAGCGGCCTTGGTGGGAATCGCGCGCCCCCCTTTCACTTTTCTTGCTGGAAGTTTTTTGTCCTTTGCCATTCAGGCTTCGACCTGTTTTAGATAAAGCTCCCCCCCCCCGCCCGCTTTCTTGGACGAAAAAGCGACTGAAGGATCCGGTGGCGGATGGGTTTTCTCCTTAACTATGGCAGGGAAGTGGGAAAGTCCAGAAACCATGTCTGAGCGGGAGATGTGTCTGCTCAAGTGCCAATTATCCCGATCCACATTTAACCTCGGAAAGATCCCACAGAGGAGCTCAAAAGTTTAAAAGGCAAAGAAGCTTTTATTATATGACTTAGGTTTTCATGCTAGAGTGGTTACAATAGTCCATATTTAAAAGGAGCTCGTTACAAGCGGGACAGACGTTTCGTTCTCGGATCCTGTGCAATACCTCCGGAGCTGCGAGTGCGCAAGAGACCCTGCTCCCCTCACCCCATACATAACGTGTCATTGTGTGTTTTGGGCGAGGTTGATTTCTTCTAAAGGTCTTCATCGGTTGCGGGTCCGAATGACGCAAAAAAGAGGCAATTCCCTTAAATCTATTTACGTTCTTCGTCCCGTCTTTCGCGGTGCAGGGAAAGCGCGTTTGTTTGTGGCCTTGCTTATGTTGCAGAAGTTAAACACCTATTTGCGTGATCATCTTGTTTGTGGATGAAACCATCGAGGTGTTCCACTCCTGGCAGCTAAACGCGATTGATTTCCATCTACAGCGGCGTCTTTGCTTAGCGTTCATGGGGGGGGTGATGTCTAGAGCTCTTGCATTCTTTTTACAGCTGCTGCTGCTGCTACTACTAAAGATAAATAATGCCAGGCGGAAGTAGAACAACAGTTTCTTGGAGAAATAAAAAAGCTTTTCTAAATTGGGAAAATATTGTTTCCCGGGAAATATTTTTTCTCTGTTTTCTAAAAGGAGGAACGAAAAAAATATGTCCAGGATCAGTGCCTTCCTGAAAGTTTAATTCGACATCTAACTACTGGCGCTGAAAGCAGACCCTTCCATGAGATTAGACCCGCCTTGAGCAGCTATTCATCCCGTTGATACGTTTTCCACGTTCCGCTATTAGATTTCCTCTCACTTCTGGCCTCCCGCAATTCAGCTTTTCCATCCCTGCGCGCTGCAGTTGCATATGGAGCCCAGGTGCTGATCCAGCTTGTCTGCAAGAGCGAACGGAAGCCCCCTTCCAGGGTGAGACTGTCGATCATCCTTCCCGACCAATCCGGGGGTGCGCTTCCTTTTAGGTCCACCTTCTAAGGGGCGTGTCTTGGGTGAGTGATAGCCTGAGCCACCCCAACCGACCCAGCCCAGCCCACGTTGCTGCGAGATTGAAATGCGGGACTTAAGTCTCCTGCCTCGGAAAAGTGACTTCCTCGGGGTCCGATCCCTTGACATTCTCGCCCTTTCCCGCCGTAGGAATCCGAGCGAGCCAGGGCCTCCTCCAGAGCCGATCCCGGCCAGCCGGGAGAGACCTGCCCCCCGCCGAGTTTCCTCCGGGGATCTTCGCGCACCCTGCTCGGCGTCCTGAGTCAAGCCATGGGTAAGTCTTGCTGGGGAGGCGTCGGAGGCCGGGGGGGGGGGTCTCGTAAAGGCGGCCGCGGGTGGGCAGCCCGGTGGCTCAGAGCTCCCGGCTGGCGTTGCTTGGGGCTCAGCCTGTTGGGGGGACACGGCGCTAAAAAGGAGCGGCGCGGCAGAAGCGCCAGGGCTGGAGGAGAAGGAGCGGCCAAACTATTCGGGCGGGGGAGGGCGGGTGCCGACCCCAGGCTTCTGGGAGCCCGGACCCTCTCTTGCCCTTCTCCCCCCTGAAAGCTGCTTGCATTTCGGCCGGGAAACTCAGCAACATCGCTGGCTGAAGGGAGGGGAAAGCAGCTCCCTCCATCGGGGGCCGCTTCCCACTTCTCGGCGATTTTGTTTAACCTTCCCGGGCTGCCTGTTTGAGGCGCGCTGCTTTTCGAACCGAGGCTGGAGAAGCCAGTCAACCCGCCGCCTCAGGAAAGGGAGCTGGCAGCCCCATCGGCGGTGACTGAGCAGTCGGCGCTGAGCTTTCAGCAGGACTGCTTTCCAAGGAACGCCTCGGTCCTCGGCTGTCCTACCCGCCCCCTTCCCGCGAGTGAGACCGAGCGAGTAGTCAGGAGTGGCTCCTTCCCGGGCACGGGAAATGTGCCGACTCGGGACCCTGCGAGCCTTGGGAGGAGGTTTGTAGGGATACTCTCCAGTGGCTGCTGTCCGAAATCGCCTGCTAGCGGCTTGCCGCACTCAGGGAGGAAGTCGATCGGGAAATTCAAGGGTTGGCGTGTCGGTGCCCGAGCCTGCAAGGATGAACTCCTTACGGCGGCAGCTACAAGCTAAGAGTGACCCTACCAGGAATAAAAAGGCCACGGATCAGCAGCCCAATACCCCCCCCCCCAGCCTTCCCCGGGAAGGGACGCGCCTCGAGCACTTAGCAGTTGACGTCCCTCCCTCCCTCCCTCGCCCGCCCTTGTTCCAGAGCGACCGTGCCCGGCTCAGCCTCGCCAGACTCCGGGCGCCTCTTCCAACGTGCCGCGGCTTCTCTTTTGTTTTGCAGAGCCGGCCTTCGGAGAGGTCAACCAGCTTGGCGGGGTCTTCGTCAATGGCCGCCCTTTGCCCAACGCCATCCGGCTTCGGATTGTGGAACTAGCTCAGCTGGGCATCCGACCGTGCGACATCAGCCGGCAGCTGCGCGTCTCCCACGGGTGCGTCAGCAAGATCCTGGCGCGCTACAACGAGACCGGCTCCATCTTACCCGGGGCCATCGGAGGAAGCAAGCCGCGGGTCACCACGCCGACGGTAGTCAAGCACATCCGGACTTACAAACAAAGGGACCCTGGCATTTTTGCTTGGGAGATCCGGGACCGACTGCTGGCCGACGGCGTGTGCGACAAGTACAACGTCCCCTCCGTCAGCTCCATTAGCCGGATCCTGCGCAACAAGATTGGGAACCTTTCTCAGCAGAATCACTACGAGACTTTCAAGCAGCACCAGGCAGCCCCCCAGCCGGCCCTGCCCTACAACCACATCTACTCTTACCCCAGCCCCATAGCTGCAGCAGGTGCCAAGGTGCCAACCCCACCTGGCGTGCCGACGATCCACGGCGCCGTCCATATGCCTCGGACCTGGCCCTCCTCTCACTCCGTCACTGACATCTTGGGAATTAGGTCCATAACGGATCAAGGTAAGAGGATAAGACTTCCAGCTAAGGACAGGCATGGTCCTCCACACCCAAGAAGCCCGGCCCTTCCAGAGGTTCTTAGGTCTGTTGGGTGGGCTTGGGGGAATGGGGTTCCCAGTGGTTTCTTCGCTGACTAGTCAATTCTGTAGCTTCAGAAAATGTCTAGTGTAAAGGGGAAGAGATTCAAAAAGGACATGAGTTTGTTTTTGTTGAGGGTCACCAATAGCCTTAAGACCTGGTTCCCTGATCTTTAAACACCTGGCTTTGAAGGAAGCCCTAATTTATAGCATTGTATAGCATCCCCCAACTGTTGCGCTAACATAAATTCCGTCTTCATGAAGAGTGTTGAGTGATGTCACAAATGCTATAAATCACTTAGGTGGTAATGGCCTAGGTAAAACTTGACTCTAAATAAACGTCCCGTCTCTTTGACCTAGTGGTATTTTTCACTTAGCTGCAGGGCCTCTCCTTTTAAATGGATCCTAAGAGCATAAGCAGAGACCTACTGGGTCAAACCCCCTGGCCCAACTAGTCCAGTGGTCTCCTCTCACAGTGGCCAATCAACTGTACAAGGGAGCCCAGCAGATGGTCTTCAAATGCAGTCACACTCCCGGTGAGGCTAACAGCCATTGATCCCCATGATGTGGAAAATTCTCTCAAATTTTATGTATCTGATACGTTTTAGTAAAGGCGTTTGGCTGAAATTTCGGGTGGAACCAGGGCCTTGTTTGCACAGGCTTTCTTACCTGGGAGTGAGGCCTGTGGTGATCCCAAATTGGTTTCTCCCTGAGAAACTGGACATTTAATAACAAAGGAAATATAAATGAAACTGAGAAGAAATGCACCGTTTTCTCTCAATAAAATTATTTTCATGACAGCCCATTATTTTGGAAGCAGATATGATAAAGCAATTGACTTATATTACTTTATATGATAGTATGAAGCAACCTGTTAGCAATATTTAGAGCATGTGCAGAGTATCAGTTTGGGGAGCAGCCTTGTTTCAAAAGCAGAAGCATAAGGCTCATTTATCATGAAGCTTTTGACCCTCTCCATTAGATGGACGGTGCTGAGATAGAAGCATTTATCGAAGATGGGACGGGAAGTAATATTTGTTACCTATATTTAAGCAGACCACATGCACAGGCAAATCTAGGAAAGATATAAGTACACTTCGACAATTCTCCAATTTAATTGAACTAACTAAAATCAAAGAAGCACAAGAAGCTTTCAGATGTATTTACCTGCATTTAGTCACATTTTGAAATAAAATCAACCAGGCTAAAAATACAAGTTCCAATCCTTGGCACATTTTCTGTGAATCAGTTGTGTTGATCTTGACTGGATTTAACATCTGTGTAAACAGTGTTGCTGATGCATCTCATTTCTGGATTAGTTTGCACGTACCTCATATTGGCTGCGGCATCTAAAGTATAGCTAGAAAGATAATTGTTGAATCAGTTGAGAAAATAACTTCCTGTATTACTAGGTTCTTGCATTTATGAAAAAGAAAAGTGACTAGTAATGGTGTCAATTATATAACATCTTAAAACATTAAAGAATTCCCATGGCATTTTAACACTAACAGTTTTATTGTGTTCATGGCTTTTGTGGATTATAGATGTCTCTTACATGAAAGGGTGCCTTCTCAAGGCATACATGTGTGTGTGTGTGTATGTACACACACATACAATTAACATATATGTATCCAATAATCACACAATTTGTTACAGTGATGAACAAACACAGCTAACCTTTTCGTGGCCAAGTTCTTTTGGCTACCAGAATAGATCAGCATACCTAAGCAACAGAAACGCACATAATCCCCGATCGAGTATATTTACTTTTCCTCTGCCGGCTTTTGTGCTGATATTTGCTCTCAAGTCAGAGCTTCTATGGCACAGGCACTTCCTCGGAATTGCAGGCCAGCCTTTCTCAGGTTCTCGCAATCAGGGCAAATTTGCTCAGACAGGAAGTTCAAATGTCACCTAATTGCTTTCGTTCTCCCGCTTCACTTTGTTGTGCTCCGAAGCGGTGGTCCAGAAAACTGAAACCGCCTGCATTTCACTTGCGTCCAGTCCCTTCCGAGGCCCGCCGCTCCGCTCCCCTTTCCCGACTTCGCTGCAGAATTCCAGACGGGAAGGCTGGCCAGGATTGCCCGGAGCGGCGAGGGTCGTGCAATAGGCACGGGTGATCCCGTTCAGGCCTCGCGGCTCTGCAGACCCGCAGTTCGCAACCGAGTTGATTTCAGAAAATGTAAAAGCGGGCGAGATCAATACAGCGGTCCATTTTCATTAAATGCGGGTTTGCAAATGCCCCCTCCCCGTTTGTGCGAGAGACAGTGGGAGGTGCGCGTTTTGTGCGTTGCTCACAAAAACGCCAACGTTAAGCGTATGCTACGCGCGTGCCCTATTCTTGCTAATGAAAGGAGCGCCCGTTTCCAAATCCCTTTTGCTGAGCTTCACTTAAAAATGCCGCGGGGGACGCAATTCCCGCTCCCGGGGTGCTGCTTGCCAGCCTTCCCTGCTTTTTGGTCCGGCGTGACCAGGACATG
>JANHFO010000151.1:207729-219983 GCA_032468095.1 Pareas carinatus
ATATTTATTTTTTTTTTTTTATAGTTTGTGTGTGTGTGTGTGTGTGGAGAGAGAGAGAGAGAGAGAGAGAGAGAGAGAGAGAGAGAGAGAGAGAGAGAGAGAAAGAAAGCTTTGATAGTACAATTGAAGCTATCATCTTAACTCCTTTTACCATACCCTGCAGTCATCTTACTTGCTGTGTTCATATATTTTTATTCCATTGCAAGATAAAATATGCTTTTTGGAATGATGATGCCATTAAAGATGCCTAGCTGTTTTCTTAAACCTTTCCACCTGAAATGTCCAACTTGCCTGAGTCTTTGAAACTACCTCTGAGTTTGGAACAAGGGAAAGAAGGACTTCAGGAGACTTACATACCCAGAGTGCTGACTTTTATTTCCTTCCTGGGAAGGAGCACCCATTGTTTCAGATTCAAAACACGAGCTGATTTTTTTAAAACATATCAATTCAAAAATTATACCATTCCCCTGTCTATTCTTATATGGGACAAATGCACTTGTGCTAAGAAAATAAACTGCTATTAATTTTTTGGTGGATTTATTTTTCAAATATTTTGTATCTCTGAAAAACAGGCCAAAATGTTAAAAACTGATTTTAAAGTCAAATAAAAGTCAAACATTTGATTAAAAGTTTAACCAAAACTTACTGAAAATACAACTTAGTCCCTTGTTAAGGAAGGTTTCAGTGCCAACCTGTTATCATGACACATTGAAAGCAAACATGCCTTTTATTTTGTTAATCTGATGACTAATATTTGGAGCACCTTAGTTTATTTTCTGCAAAGTAAACTATGGACTGTATGGAAGCAAGAATGATATAATGACTTTTTCAGACAAGTTGCCACCTTTAAAACTTTAATAGAAGAGATTTAAAACAAAAAAGCAAGCAAAGCTCTTAATGTCAAATATAGAAATAATGTTTTGGTATAATAGGGCTTTTAATAATGTTTATTTCTTAGAAGTCTTATTTTCTTTATTTTCATTAAAAGTCAGGCTGCATTGCCATCTCAGCCTTTATGAATAAAATCTTGTTTATGAAGTTGAAACACTATACTTATATAGCAACACCGAAAACATCTATGTTATGTACCTACTTCAGCCTTGTGTAGTTTGTGACTTTCAGATGTACTATAGAATCCAATAATTGTGCAGTGGGAAGGGACCACAAAGATGTTGTCATCTGATGTCTGCATGTTTTCATGTTCTAGTTGGTTGCATTATCCATAACTCCCAGATTGATGATGATGTTATAATCTAGCATATATATGGAGAACACTGGACTGAACAAGGCAGAACTTTTGGGAATAATACTGATCTCAAGACATGGCTTTTAGTGTAAAATATTGGCCCAGTCTGTAACAAACTATCAACATGATACTTATTTTAAGCCACCTTCCGTGTAATTCTCAATTTTTTTATATAAAAAAAGATGGTTTAGTTTTTCACCATTCTGGAAAGTAGCTGTCAGACGTTACCTCTGAATCCTTTTCATGCTGGTTTGTCTGCCATGGATTTGTCTTTAACAAATCTTTAAACACACTTTCAAGTTAGAGAGTGCATGCTCAAATTTGTCCTATATTTTTCTGGAGAAATCTTTAGGTATTTAGAGTCAGTTAAGTGTCAGAAGAAGCTTGTCTGTTTGGGGTGAGAAGATTCTGAAGAAATTCAGTCTGGCATTCAAGGAAAACAGTGAAAAATAAATGTAATGTTTGGAGTTCAGCTAATGTTTCTTTTTACCTTAATATTTGTCTTTTAGTACAAAATATATCAAGGTACTCAAATAGGAAAAAAGCTTAGGTACAAAAATCAATGGTTTGAATTCAGAAATTAGGAGTTGTATTTAGAGCTCATTAAAATAAACTGGACACAACTGATTTCCAGTAATTTTAATATAAATGAAAGCATCTCTTAATGGAGTGGGTGAATTAAAGTAACAGGGGTGATCTGCATAGTTGGTTCACCAAATCTGCAGTGTTATGATTTCTTCTGCATTGACAGCAACAAGGGCATTATGGATACTAGCTCCAAGTCTTGCTCAGTTGATGGTCAAACATCCCACCCTCTGTCTGGGAAGAGATAGAGGAACTTTGAGTTTGATTGATTTTCCAATTCATGCCTCATTATTTATTTAATTTAATTTATATACTGCCTATAGAACAGTTTTGAGTCTTTGTGGCACCTTTCCACCCTCCAAAACTTGGAGGCCTCTCTATACCATCCTAACTTCCTCCCTCCATCAATATGGGATGGTAGTGGGAGAAAAATTCACTTTTAATGTAATAAGAATCAAGTCACTAGAAAAAGTTGGAACAGTTTTTCTAGCCTTGTATGTTGATGTATGAAGTATCACAGGCTATAGTTTGAATTCACAGCTTTCTATGAATGCTAGTTCCTTACTCAACTCAGTAACTCAACTCTGAGTTGAATTGCAACTTTGGTTTGTTCCCATTGTCTAAAAATGCACCTTTATATGTCTTAATGTCAGCAGGGGAATAAGGATACTGAGGGGTCCTTGGTGCTGTCTGAGCTTGGTTGTTTTCTTGCAGACATTTCATTACCCAAACTAGCATCATCATCAGACTATCACTGATGATATTATCTAGTTTGGATAATGAAACGTCTGCAAGAAAACAACCAAGCCCAGACAGCACCAAGGACCCTTTATTTCAACCCTGAGCTACAAATATTCTCCTTTATTGATAGCAATGATACTGGAAAGTCCTTGTTGTATATACTTAAACCTCACTGCACTCCATTTCTGAATAATTATGTATAGGATTGCAAGGCTTTATTGATTTATTATATCTACCTCCTGCTGCAATCATTACAGTTCTCTGCAGTTAGTGAGGGAAGAAGCTTCCTTGAGGAATGGTTTTCTTTCTTCCATGCTTTGATAGCTGAGGCCTGGTGGGGTAGAACATCAAGTTGATGTTGGTGCTGAACTCAACTCCTTTGCTTCCACGAATTGCGAGGGGTTAAGTTACAAGTTACATTCCAAGCTGGATACATTAGAGCATTTGGATGTGGATTCATAATTGTGGATGTAATGTAGGCAGTTATTCACTTTCAAGTGCCATCTGGGCCATGCCCAGTGGCCTTAATTAGAGTGGCTCTTCTGTCTCTGCTGACATAAGGCTGAGATTAGGCATGACCCCAATTAATATTTCCAGGGGGCTAGTTGTATTAGTCTGCTGCAGTGAGAATAGCAAAAATTTCCAATGGCTTTTGAACTAAATAGCTAAATACTTATAAAAAGGGTATGACTGAAAATGTTTAATAATTACTGCCAGTACAGATTCATCACACACCTGCATTTGTCACTTCAATGAAAAGGGGAAGCAATTCACATGTGTTATCGTCCAGCCTCTATATGTGATGATGGGTTGATGAATTCCATGCATAGATCATATTCTATGTGGGCAATATCTGTCTGCATTTAGGAAATATTCTGAGGCTGGAACATCCCTCCCCACTAGGCTACTAAGAGAGATTAGCTGATTGACAGGTGTCAAAGAGATGATAATTAGTATCGTTCCATAGGAAAGATGGAATGTACATCAAAGAATTTGTAAATTAAATTAAAAATGTGCTAAATTAGTATGCCAATAATGTTAAATAATATTACAAACTTTCAGGGGAAAAAATAATGCCTTGCAGACATTAGGAATGATTTTAATTTTATTCTGGCATGAGGATCTTTGTCTTTATTCATTAGTATTAAGAAGATGGTGAGTGTAATCCTTCAGAAGGTAATGCAGCTTCTTCATTGCCATGAATGGTGCTTATTATTCTGATTTCTATTTGTAAGACTGGAAGTCTTAATTAACGGAAGCAATAGAATAGCCTTCCCCCATCTGATGACCTCCAGATGTTTTGGACTTCAACATCTTTAATTGTCAGCCAGCATGCTCAGTGTCCACATTGGCTGTGAATTATGGATACTGAAGTCCAACCCATCTGGAGAACACCAGTCTGGGAATGCTGCAGTAGATTAATCAATTCAAATTAGCCTTCTTAGAAAACATTATTTCGAATTGGCTACTCGGTATTGTATAGGCAGTGCAAAAAGCATGCACTATATAAGATGCCCTTTTATTCAGCAATAAAGTTTTTGTTGTAAGCTCTCTCTCCCATCTGAATCCTGAACAAATGAAATTCTAGCACTAGACTGAGGTTTTGGTCATCTGATAATGTATGTCAATTTAAGCAATTATTGAGCTCGTTATTCAACCAGAAGGGAAACAATTACTCAGTGAAAGATCTTGGCAGTTTTGATTGTCGCTTTCCATAAAAATAGGAGAGCAAAGTCTGTGTTTATATGCCTCGAAAGAAAAATATAATCTTTACAGTTCCTGTTCACCAGTGCAATTTGGATGCGTATTGTCTTTCTATGTAGTAACTAGGTCTGATTGATTATTTATTTAATTAGTTTATATCCTGCCTTTCAATGAACAGAGCAGATAATGTGATATAGAGACATTATAGGCATTTTTCCTGCCTTCTTATAGTCAAATACGTGTTTTGCCTGTGGGTTTTCCTAATCTGCAGAGTTTCCTGAATGAAACCTGATTACTCAAATTTTGTTCAGGAAGTCGTGGTTTTGTAATTGCCTCCATAGAATAGGGGCTGACCTAAAGTTAGTGGGACAGATTCACCACTTGAATGCTCTTTAAGTTTACACCAGTTGCCACAGGTCAATGAAGTTGTCACCAATGTAAAAATATAAGGACTGTAACCCTGCATTTAGTGGGATAATTACAAAGGCTCTTGCCTAAGATAAATAATATTTAAATATATCATTGCTTCGGCGTGCTGTTTGCTGATTAAAGTCTTTGCATTGGGGTTATTTGTGCTTTCCTAGGTGGTTGATTCACAAGCTGATTTATTTGAAAACTCAGCTTCTTGGTACATTTTTAAGTTGGTTCTTTCTGGAGACACAATTGACACGGTGGAGTTTCCCTGTGTTTTGCATAATTGAACAAGTCATGGGTTAAGCTCATATGGAAAGCCTTGCAAAATTGTTCCAAATTTTCTTTTCTTTCTGACATTCAAATGCCTTTGGAAAGTTTGTATCAAGACAGGAAATGAAAGCAGCACTGTACTGTAGTACCAAGTGGTAGATTGCTCCTGGAACTAGAGGCTCCATTTAGTCACTTTTCTTCCATGCCACTGCTAGACTTAACTATAAAAACATATTACATTTACCATTAAAGAAGCAGCTTCTTTTTGGATCCCAAATGATGTCCTTTTGTGGTTTCATGCACAAGTTACTTCCATTTTCTCTCTAATGTTGTTCTGGAAAGAGAATTTTCTGATGCGAAAGTCATCTTTCCACAGGTTTATGGAACACAGACTTCCTTTCTTTGCATAAATATGTAATACCGTTTTTCTTTTGCTGTACCACTCTGTCTGTATTAGATGGGACAACAGGCTTATACTACCCAAAAGATTTATCTCCATGCTAAGAATGCAAAGTAGAATTTTGGGTCGCAGCAGATGGCAGCACTTAGCTAGACTTGACCGATTCCACCCCTCCCCTTGATTTAAATAGGATCTCATACTTAGATGGGAGGCCACCAGGAGTTCTATGCCAGTTGAGAGTACTGGGGGAAAAAATCTGAAAAAAAGGCAGTAAAGACAAAGTGCTTCCTATCCATGTAGATGTCGTCATTTCATCATCTGGGAGTTTTCATCTTTTTAGTTCCTAACAGGACATCTGTAGAGATTCCTTGTGAAGCTGCTTCTCTTTCCTGCAAATGAACAGCTAGGGACTCCAGAGGAGAGCCAGATGAGATGAGAAAAGTCCAGAACTGAAGAATTTAGCAGGAAGGGCTAAACCCAGGGATATTTTCCCCAGTTACCTCCAAACTCTGGAGCCATCTTTGCTAGGGTTTAATTTTTTTTTCTGAAGGGCAGGAAGGGATTTCTTAAAACTTTTTAAAGTCCCAGCAGGCATCATGGAGAAGGGCATGGGAGAACTTGACTCTTTGGGTATGGTGGAAATGAATGAACAAAAACCCCAGCTGATCCTAACATAACTCTACCAGTAGCTTAACAACTCTTTTTGCCTCTAGTCTGGTTAACAAAAGGCATTGTTTTTTTTAAATGTAAATGTAATTCTTGTACAGCAAAATAAAGTTGGTGTCTTTATTTTTATTTACGTTTGTAATGGATTAAAAAAAAATTCTGAGTCATAGCACGTGATTTCTCAGCATAGATAAATATTAACATCTGCTAACTTCCCAGAATACAAAATCTTGTTTTCTCTAATTAGATATTATCTGCTCAGGTCATTGACTGCCATTTGCTCCCTTTCTTTCCCTCTCTACTACAATGCTTCTCAATCTTGACAACTTTAAAATGGGTGGACGTCAACAGGATGCTGGCTGGAAAATTCTGAAAGTTGAAGTCCACACATCTTCAAGTTGCCAAATTTGAGAAATGATGCCCTACCTTCTGATCCTTTCTGCGAATCCAGAAGGAAGTTGAATGGAGAACCCTGTCTAGTCGGTGTTCATTACTTTTCCACATTGGTCACCTTGTTTGAGAGTTAAGAGAAATTTCTACCCACATCCTGAACCTTAACAGTTTAATTTCTCTGAAAGGGATGAGCTTTCCCAAGTCCCTTCTCTAAAATTCCTCTTCTCCCCTCTCCTTCCCTTCTGTTGTTGGGACAAAGAGGATTTCTGTCATAGTATCCTCGACCACATGGAAAAGATGGAAACACTTGCCTTATATCTTCCTTGGTTGCGAGACTATTAAAGAGCTAGCAGAAGCATCTGATTCTGTAACATTCTATTTTACCTTGCCAGCATACACCAGAAATTTTTTATATGCAGCAAACTAGCATTTGCTTACATATAAAGATTACCTGGATTTATCACCTTTCCTCAACCTGAGTGTTCTGCATTTATACAGATTCCGAAATGGCTTGGTCATTGCTGAAAATAAAGTCAACATCTGAAAGGCATTCAGTTTGGGAAAGGCTAGTTTTTCTAATTTAGAATAGTATTTCTCAATGTTGTCAACTTGAAAATGTAATGGACTTCAGCTCACAGAAATCCCCAGCCAAGATTGAGAAACGCTGGTTTAGAATCTTTCACCATGATAAATACCATAGGTGACTTCCATAGTATAGGGGAAAATCTGGCCCAGGGAGTGGAAGCTGCATGGATACCTTTTATATCTGGCTTATGAAAGTTTAGGTGCAGATCTCCTTGAAGTGCTTTGTCTCCTCCATGTTCCCACTAATACAGCAACCCATCCATTGCTCCTTCTGCCTATAGCAGTGGTGGCTAACCTTTTAGGCACCGAGTGCCCAGACAAGTTGTAGCTAATAAGTTGTGGTTTGTGATGTCATCACCTGGTGCTGCTACTCTCTTTCTGAGCATGTGCATGGCCCTGTGATGTCATCACCTGGTGCCACTACTCCTTTCTGAGCTCTGAAGTGATGCTGGGGTGACTTGGCTTGCGTAGCAGCAGAGAGGACTTCGAGTGTCTGCTGCAGCACGTGTGTCATGAGTTCACCATCATTGGCCTATAGGAATGCTCTTCCTCCTCAGCCCAGAATAAGCTAGGAATGATGTGAGGAGTCCTTGATGCTCTGTGAGCTTGTTTATTTTCTTGCAGACTTTTCATTACCCAAACTAAGTAGTATCATCAGTGCCCTCATTTCAACCCTGAGCTACAAATAGTCTGCTTTATTGCTAGAAATGATTCCTCCCAACTTCTGTCTGAACAGAGAATACCTTAGAGAGGCCATGGACGATCTTTTGCAGCCTCTTTTTGAGTGATAGACCTTCAAGATCAGTGAGATTTGGGACAGGATTCGAGCTTCACTTCTCTACATCTATTTTATTTATTTCAAAGACTTTTACGGCCACCCATCTTAAAGCCGCAACCCTGGGCAGCTCACAACAGTTCTATAAAACCAAACATAATAAAACAATACCAGCAAAAAACAATGAAACATGATCTGGTTTGCCAGACATGCCTGTGGGATGATTTGGCCTCTGGTTAGATTTGGTCCTCCACTGAGGATATAGCAAATAATACACGCTGATTGGTAGTGTTCTCGTCTATGCCTTAGGAATATAGGAAGCTGCTTTACAGCATTTGTAAGACTAAATATTGTCAACACTGACTGGCAGCAGTGGTGAGGTCAGAGGCAAAGAATTGATCTCGCTAAACCCAAATGGTTTGAATAAAAGCATGAAGTCTCTTCTCAGTGCTTTGTCTCAGAATAGGCTATTGATAAGTTATCTATCCAGCGTTATTTGATTTCCTCCGGGAAAAAAGCTAGAATCTTCACACAATCATCTTATTTCATACGGAGTCATAAATACTGTATATTCTATGGGATCCAGAGTACAAAATGTATATAAGAACTGAATTAAAAGCGTACTGGTACAGACCAAGGTCTAGCAAAAACCATTTCTTTTTTAAGTATTTCAGAAAACAATAGATGGAGTTCATTTACTGAACATCAAGCTTTTGTGGGGGAGGGTTCCTCTCTAGAAGCAGAAATTCCATAAGGAAACAACTCAGAGCTTTCCTGGAGGATTCTAATGCAAAGAAATTGTATCTGGTGAAATGGCATTAAAATTTAATGGTCTGAAAGCATCCAATAATCTTGGGGAGTGATATAAGTAAGTCTCTAAATTAGCCAATCAGTCATCCCTGAATAAACTCTGATTTATAGTCAGTGAACTATTTCTGAATTTAATTAATATATAGTTTTGGCACCTTTGGTGTGTGACAAGAAAGGGTTTTTAAAAATAATTTCACTCTAATATGGGGTGGACTATGGTTTTGAGGGGGAAGCAATTTTATTAAAGCCTTCTCCAAGAGTAGGGATGCATGGCTCAAAACTGTGTGTTTTGAGGAATTGGTTTGAGAACTTGACTATTTTTGATTACATAGCGTGATTTTTTAAGGGACTGCTCAGAAAAAAACCGATTGTCCACATAGTCTACAGTACTCCTCTTATTAGCAATTCAAGGTGGTGATTATCACCTTAAAAGCCCTACATGGCACAGCACCTGGTTATTTGTAGGAGTGTCTTTCCCCAAGAATATCTGCTTGTCCTCCTAGATCAGATAAGATGGGCATGCTCCCTGAAATCTTGCCATCTAGTGGGACTTTAGAAGTGGGATTTTTTTGTGGCTGCCCCCACCTTGTGGAATAACCTCCCACCAGGGATTTGACAAGCTTCCACCCTTTCTAGTCTTTCAGAAGGCTGGCTTTTTACTGAGAATCTGGGATTGTTTGACTGGAAGGCATGGAAAGAGTGTAGCTGAACCTGCTGTGAGGCATCCCAAAGGGGATGATTATGGGGTTTTTGTTTACTGTCTTTATGTTGTTTTATTAATTAATTAATTTTACAGTTGTTGTAAGCTGTCTAGAGTTGCTTAGAATGGGCAGCCATATAAATTTAAATAATTACTAAAAGAAAATAAATTCTGAATGGCTGCCATCTTTTCCTGTTGATCTTATGAGAAACAATGCCTAGAGACACTAGTTTTAAAATAATACATACATACGCGCGCGCACACACACACACACACACACAATAGTGTTTAAATGATTTTTTTGACCATCTCAAAAACATTCATTTCAAAGTGACCTCCAAATTCTTCTGAACATAGAATACTGAATTTGTAGCTTGGTGTGCAGGTTATAAGTATTAATGTTTTGGGCATCTCTATCCGCTTGGTTGTGTTTTTGCCAGAAACAGTGGCAATAGAGTAAACTTTTAAGATTCTGTGTCATGGTGAAACGTTCATTTTTCTGAAATGTGACAGCCCATGAACAAAATATTCAACTCTAATTCAGTGTTCTTCTGTTGACCAGTTTTCACCTATATCTTAAAACAGCTCTTTTTCGTTAAAATGACGAAAGTGAAAAGTATCTTCTTAAAAGCTTCTCGGTTATGGCGTATCAGAATGTGCAAGAAAAAGGCAAAACATTGCCAGTAGAACCAATGAGAAGCAGAGACTGGGGCATTTAGGGGTTTGTTTGGTTGACTGTCAAAATTAGGGATATGAAATATTTTAAAAGGTACAGTGCGTGATTAGGAAAGCACAAGCTAGAGAAGACCTGGAAAAGCAGCTTTAAGTCACCTATAGATTTGTTAAATCTTATGTGATATTTGAGGAACTGAAGTTAGAGGAAAGATTACAGAGAAGTCCTGCTTGCTTCCATCTAAAAAACATAAATTCTATAATTAGTATTATTCATACAGCAAAAAAAAACTGTAGAGGAAAAATACAATAAAATAAACAATTGCTGTCTTTAGTTTTATTAGTCTCACTTTAAAGAGCTGGTAAGTCTTAAAATATTTTGTGGATGCTAATTTCACAATTAAACACAGTGCAAAGCAAAAATGTATTTTCCTTGTCCTGCATTTTCAGCAGAAGTCCAGATTATCAGAAAGTGAGAGGGGAATTTTTTAAAAAAGCCCTTTCTGCTTTCCTGCCTGCCACACATCACAATATTGTTTTGAGTTTAAGCTAAATAACCTCAAACATGTAACATTAATTGATATGGTACCCATAACTGCTTGTATAAGCTACACACATTATTTTTTTCTAGCTTTCATGAATAGACTTGATGAAGTTCCATACAATGAATGACTACCTTTCCATTCTTTTTGTGTTCCTAAACTGAATATCAGATACTTCAATCTAATTTGCTCATCTCATATCTAAAAAACGAACCCTATTGAAGCTAACCATAATGAAGCTAAGCTTTCCATATCATTGTATGTTCTGGATGAAGAGGGATGAGCTTATGCTACCAATACACCTGATTCTTTCTCAGGTGAGCTTCACTGAACCCCATTTGAATCCTAGTTGTGAGTCCTACTTCTTTCTGACTACCTCACTATGCTGAACCTGACAAGGGTACTCCATCTGGAGGAACCTAAGAGACAAAGTCCAAGAGGTGAGTGCATGACACCAGCCATCTTTTACACTGAGCATCGTCTGCTCATAGCCTGGTCATTGATTTCGATGATAGCTAGGGATGTGTCATCACAAGAGAGAAAGAACTTCATGATGCGATTTATACCTGGGTCAGAACATTTCTATTGGGAATTGAAATATGATCCCTGTTTTTCCTTTTCGCGTTCACTCCTCAGTGCAATCTGATCTCTTCTGGAACATTTTCTAGTCCCCGGAGCAGATCTGGGCAACATAGGGAAGCACAAGCGGGGGTGGGGAGAGGGATCCCTTCATGGAAGAGAAGCAACCATGGAAGAAGTCCTTTCCTCCATTATTACAGAGATTCAGGATCCAAGTAAGGATAATAAGTTCAAATTGTAAATAACTTAAAAGATATTAAGTCACAGCTTGGTATCATTATGAATGTAGCAAGGCGATACTGATTATCTGGATTTCTGATTAGATTCTCAAACGTGGCATGACTATTCTCAATATTTGTTTAACTTCTTAAAATAATTAGTATTAACTAGAAACTAGATTGCTAAATGATAGAGTAGATATAGACCACTCCTTTACCCCATATTTTACAAGCATATCTGATTTGAGTAATGTATTTGTTCAACTTACATGGTCATCCAACTCGCAAAAAGACTCCCGTTATAGTAATATTTGTGCAGTTTCACTGCCTACCTGGACTCATGATTGGTTTAGGAAAACGTTTCATGTATATGGAAAAAAGAGAAGCCGCTGCTTTAAGGAATCTGTTACTTTAATGCAATCCTATAGCTCTGGTATCTTTGCTGAAGTTCAGGCAGAATCTTGGGGCAAAAATGAGGATACATCTGATATACTTTAGGTTTTTGTACGCTACTTCTATAATGAAATCATGCCAGTCTTAAAAGATGTATACTGGGATCTTGGGATACATAAATCATTCTTACTCTGGTTCATGTCATTGTGATACTACAAATATATTGTAGTGGTGGTGGGGTGGTTAGAATGCAGTATTGCAGGCCAACTTTGCCCACTGCCAGGAATTTGATCCTTACTGACTCAAGGTTGACTCAGCCTTCCATCTTTCTGAGATTTGTAAAATGAGGACCCAGATTAGAGAAATATGGATGGTGTCAAAGCCACTTCAAAACAAATTTTGGGATATTTAATGCAACTGACAGAATACATTAGTAGGTAGATAGAGAGTAACAGTGTCAATCAAATAACAACAACAACAACAACAACAATTTTATTTATACCCCACCCTTCTCCCGAAGGACTCAGGGCAGCTTACAGGCACGTAAAAACACAAAACAAC
>JANHFO010000151.1:230444-249918 GCA_032468095.1 Pareas carinatus
ATTGGTGAAGAACTCATCCTACCAGCCATTAGTGAGGTTCTGAGTACTGTTTTGCGTAAGTCACCACATGATATAATTAAGACAATTCCTGTCAGCAACAATTCAGTTCAAAGACGCATAGATGAGATGGCTGTGAATATGGAAGATGTATTGTGCAGCATACTACGGACAACAGACTTTGCTTTACAGCTGGATGAATCAATTTTGCCAGGCAATGAATCTTTGCTTCTTTTCTTATGTACGCTTTATTAAAGATGAAAGTTTGACTTAAGAATTGTTATTTGCGAGGCAACTAAAAACAGATACTAAAGGGGAGTCAATATTTTATGTTCTTGAGCAGTTTTTCAAAATCAAGGAAATCCCACTTACCAACATACTTGCTTGTGCAACTGATGGAGCACCATCAATAATTGGTCGCTATTGTGGGTGTGTTGCTTACTTTAAAAAAGCAGTGCCAAATGTCTTTACTATTCATTGTGTCACTCATCACCAACATCTGGTTGTAAAAAACCTCAATGATCGCTTGCACAAGTCATTACACACTGTCATTACTGCAGTGAACAAAATTAAAGTACATGCTCTCAATGGTTGACTATTCCAAGAGCTCTGTGTTGAGAAGGATGAAGATTTTGATCATTTGCTGCTTCATACAGAAGTTCGTTGGCTATCAAAAGGCAACTGTGTGAGTCACTTTTACAATCTTTTTGACACTTGTGGAGTTTTTTTGAAGGCAAGAATGCTTTGCTCAGTGATGAACTCAAAGAGATCGGGCATGACATTGCTTATTTAACAGAACTGTTTGCAAAGTTCAATGAAGTGAATTTGCAATTGCAAGGAAATGAGGTCAATCTTATTAAGGCCAAATCTGTCATTTATTTTATTTTATCTGTCATCTACGTTTATTTCAAAGTTAACTCTATTCAAGCACAATATAGGCTGTCATGAGCGATACCAATTTCCGAGCTTGTCTGAGCTAGAATAGAAAGGTGGGATACAAGATGATGTTCTGTTGCATAAAGATATGTCTGAGTGATATCAGGATCTTCTTTTGATGGAAACTCCAGATTGAGTGATAAATTCATTTTCAGATACTGAGGAAGATGGGGTAGTGGAGGAACAACTAATAGAGTTGCAAAATAACATTAAGCTGAAGTCAAAGTTTAAGAAATCGTACCAAGAGTTTTGGTTACAGAAGGAAATTTCTGATAGTTATCTTACACTATGGACAGTAGTTAAGAAGCTCCTTGTTGCATTTCCAACATCATATTTGGTGGAACATGGTTTCAGTGAGGTCATTCAACTTCTCTCCAAGCAAAGGAATCAACTCCAGATTGCTGAACACTCCTGCTGACTTAAAACCAGACATTGGGAAACTGGTATCACTTCATCAAGTCAATCCATCACATTAAGAATTTACTGAACAGTGAAGTAGTTACTAAATTTTACTGGGTTTACTAAGTTACTAGTTACTAAGGTTCTTGATAAATGACTATGAGACTTTGAAAACCTGGTATCACTGGATCAACCATTTTGTTGAATTAACATTAACTAAAAAGATTTCTAAATTGGATTTTGAATAAATGTGCAATTTATTGTTACAGTTTTGAATTTTACTGTTACTATCTTCCTTAATGGGTTGTCCAAACCGCTATTCCGAATAATGCTATTTATATGGAGGTGGGAGGGTGGGCACTGAGGATGAGCCTGTAGCACCAAGGGGGCGGTGACTGAAAAAGTTTGGGAACCACTGCTTTAAAAGCAGATTTAGTTCACTGCCTTCTTCCAGGGGTTCTGCTGATGCCTAAGTACATCTGAAGGCTGGGCAGGGAAAAATGGCAGTTGTAGATATTATGCTGATAATTCTGGATAATAACCCCAAGGGAACAGGAAGACCGTAACTTTTGGCCAACATAGCAAATTCTGATGCTAGGAATTCTTCTATCTCTTATGTCTAGAAGACTGTCTTAGATAATCTCTGTGCAACTGTCCGACTTAATTCTTTAAGGCCCTCTGCATAGCTCACATTGTTTGTTGCCTCTTCCTGCAGCTTTTCTCATTTGGCTGTTTCACATGGTATTTTATCCCAGGTGTCCCTACCCCTGACCTGTGGACCTGCACTGGTCCGCAGCATACCAGGAACTAGGCAGTGCAAACAAGCGAAGCCCCATTCGCGAGATGCAGGCAGCACACTAAACTACGCCCCCTTTGGTCTGCAGGAAAAAACCTTTCTCCATGGAAACAGTCCCTGGTGCCCAAAAGGTTTGGGGCCGCTGTTTTATGCTATAAGACCCTTCCGATAAGAATTGTGAAACAGATATACCTGCTACATTCACAAAGTCATTAGTAATATGAATGTATCTGGTGATTGGTTGCTGAATTACTAGTGCCATCTTGGTCTACACACACAAGTGTACACATTAAAACTATGGCTGGAAAGGCTGCCATTCCCGTTTTCAGTAGAAACATGGATGATCCTCCGTTTTCTCTAATACAATGCTTATGTGCATGGGTGGGTACCCTAACTCATGTTAATTCTGTTTACAGGTTTGAGCCCTCTCTCTCCTTTGATTAAATTGGCATAATTGAGGGGTAACTCCCATCGCCGGCTCTTTGCACTGTAACTGTTGAGTCAGCTACAACAAAATTATAAAAATGCATTTTGCTAAACAGACAAACCATGAAAAAGGAGAAGACTGTTCTCTCTTCTGAAGTTCCACTTTCTTTGGACTGCTACAAAGCATTAATTCTGAGCAGCTGAAACAATTCAACATATCTCCCCTGTGGATTTTTCTTCTTAGGTATTGGACAAGAAGGAACTATAGATTCCATTCATCTACTAACAGATCTTCAATAATTCAGTTTCCTTTTATAAACAATGGCTTCAATTATGGTAGAATATTTACAGAACTTTAAAAAAATGTTTCTGAAAACCCAGCACTTTAGGAGAAGACTTCAAAACCCATAAACACCACGGGGTTCTCTCAACTCCTGATTTTGAATTTTGGTATTCATTTCCTTCAACTGAAATTCTCTAGATGAATTATTGGTCCAATATATATAGGGTTCTGGAACTTAATCCCCTTCATTTCATTTGCAAGTGAATGTACTTCTTGTATGAACTGTCACATTAACAAATGGGGTTCAACTCCTGTAGCCCGAATTATAAGCATAGCTCTTTTTTTCCCCTGACTAGTGTTGCTGTTCTAATGGGAGTGCATTTATTTGGGAGTAAGTCTCATTTAATCAAATGGAATCTGCTTTAAGTGAATGTCCAGGGCATGTGCTCATTCTCCAAAGTGACCTTTGAATGAAATGTTGGGTTCTAATGCCCTATGCAAGCCAAGGTGTATATCATTTTTATCATTTGTTTCTCCCAATTTATACCTTGCATTAGCGACACTTTAGAGGTCATGCTTGTGAGGGGGATGTCCATGAAATATTTTCGAAGTGGAGCAAAGTTATGACTGACAGATTCGGCCCTCCTTTATGGCAGAATAGCACAACTGTCTCAGGTGGCTGATGCTGTGGATTGCAGAAGAGGCCTCCAGCCCTTCTTTCAGAACCCTTCAGCCATTCCCTCTCTGGGGGAGAACATGTGCCTATGATCTATCCTCCAGCACTGAATTTGTGTGTGTGTGTGTGTGTGTGTGTGTGTACGTACGTGTGCGTTCTCCCATTCAAGAGCTGAAGTAAGGTACAAACAGTTGCTTCTGCATTTTAAATGAAGTGGGAGGGGGTCAACATTTTCTGCTTTGCCTCAGGCACAAGATGTCAGCCCCAGTGATTATAGAGGGATTTAGCATTATTTGGATGGAGCAAAGTGCATGTAAGTTTTAAAAAAGCACCCACCTATCCTGCATAGCAAACTACTTCTGTCATTCAGGCAACTTTTTAAAAAAAGTCCCAGTGGAACAAGGCTTTGTTGTCTTAAGAGAGAACTTCAGGAGCAGCTGCAGGCAGAACCGTAGTTCTGGTACCAAACTCATTGACTGAATGGATCTGTTTTATTCAAACCCCATGAGGTGAGAATTCTAAAAGTGTAGGACTATTATTGATGCTTGTTAGGCATACTGGACAGAATAACAAGTGGCGGGAGCTGGAGTTTTAGCAATCTCCACTCGCTTTGTGTTAGAAGCAGCCTTAGGTATATTTTTGTAGAATTCACAAGGCCTGGCAATTATTTTAAATAAAGCAGGTTCATTGTTCAGATCATTACAAAATGGTCTGCATTCTTACTTGAATGCATGCTACACAGAATAATGCCCCCCCCTGTTTTGTTGTCGTGTGTTTCTGCATGTCTTTGGATATTTTATTCTTTCCAGCATATACATCTTCATATTTATAGGGATTAAATTTCATCCTATTGGAAATTTTTTCCAGCCGTGCTCAGTTCTGAAGGCAGAAAAGCAATTGGAAAGTTCTCCGGCTCAAATTCCAAAGAAATGAGCTCGACAGTGTTCTTGCTCAGCTCCCATTAATTGAAATGTGGCTTGTCAAATGGAACTCTGTAGGAGCAAGGCAGAGGACAATTTTATGGCCATTCTCTGAGCAAATCTGAAAGCACAAGGCCTATATTGTTTCCACAAGCGATGCTAAGGATACCTTTGAGTAAGGTATGCCCTGTTAAAAGAATCTGGAAAAGAAACATTTTAAAATCTGAGATGCATTGTCACTGAGTTTTATTTTTTCGCTTTGGCCTTTCTCATAACTGCTGACTGGAATGCAACCATATTCCCCTAGCAGGGATTTGTTGAATTGAATTGAATTTTGAATTTTTTTATTTTTATACCGCCCTTCTCCCCGAGGGGACCCAGGGCGGTGCACAGCCATATAAAAAGACATAAAAGGGATACAAACAGACAATTTAGCAGACTTGAATTGACAAGGGAGAAGCTCTGAAACATACAAAGGGTTTTAACCTGGTACAACTAGGTAGCGGAACAATAGCCACCATAGCCCAACTGATGCTCCCAGAATAGTTGTGCCAGTTTTGATGAGATGTTCTGCAATTCGCGTGGGAAATTCTGATGTGGGTAGAGGCTGCATAATTCATTGATTGTATAGGAAGTTTAAGAAAGAAAAAAAGTATGATGAAAAGTTAATATATCAGAAAGTATTTATTTCAGTTTGTAAGAGAGAACAAAAAGCAGACACCCTCTCATATCGGGGGTGGGTGGTGGGTTAGCAAACAATGGCCATAGCTTCCTCATCTGTAGCTCAGAGACAAATGTTTATAAAGCAGATGCAAAATGGCCTCCTTTGGACTACCAAAGACTTGAAGAGCTGGGTTGATTTTGAGAGGTTTTAGGAACAACAGACTGTAGATTCCTTAAGGCCTGTCATGTATAAGCGATTATGCTTGTCTCTTAACATGATTTTTCCTCAAAAAAATATCTGGTCTGAAAATTTTGACCTAGTTACATTTGGGGATACTTAATGAACCCAGGGAGCCTCTTTGATATAGTGGTGAAGGCAGTGGGCTAGAAACTGGAGGACGGTGAGTTCTGCTCCCACTTCTGCTGGGTGACCTTGGGCCAGTCACTCTCCTCTCAGTCCTGGGAAGAAGGAAGAAGGCGATGGCGAAGTACTTCTGAAATCTTGCCAAGAAAACCGTAGGGACATGTCCAGAGAGTTGCCAGAAGTCAAGATTGACTCAAAATCATCCCCACCTTTGAGTCTTTGGGCTTTTACCTTACTGTATCTTCACTTTTCATTGTTACCTTGGAGAGCTGAAAATGTCATATCTGAAATCAGTCTTGCATTAATGAAGACTTTTTTAGATCCTCCGTTCTTTTTTGCTTTGCTTTTCGAACAACATTGGTCATCTCCTTTCTTTTCTTCTTCGTGTTTTCTAGGCACCAAGCTGCCTTCCAACTGTCGGAAGCTTTGTCTCTGCACCAACGATGGCACCTTATCCCACAGCAGCCCAGGTGTCCCCTTATATGGCATACAGTGCTGCTCCTTCTGGTTACGTAGGTAGTCACGGCTGGCAGCACGCCGGGGGCACTCCTCTTTCACCGCACAACTGTGATATTCCAGCTTCACTGGCTTTCAAGGGCATGCAGGCAGCCAGAGAAGGGAGTCACTCCATCACCGCCTCTGCACTCTGATATTGGAAATACGGCAGTACATCTCGCCTGGTCCGGTCCAGCCCAGTGTTCTTTCTTTTGTCCCATAATTCTTCTTCACAGATTGACTCAATGGGCTGGAACTGTTTTCCCATGATTTTGTGCTTAATAAACAAATAATAATTGCGGTTTGGTAAGTGTAAATAACACAAGGAAGGGATAAATGTGTTGTCTCCCTTTGCACTGTTCTGCATAAAGAAGACTTGACAACCCTCAGAGGGTTGGTATGACTGTTTCATTGGTAAAACCACACATATTTATTTTTAAAGCAACAAGACTTTTTCAAATGTGCAATTGTTTCATATTTGTGAGAAGTCAGTCAAAGAAACCCAATAGATCAACCAATGCAATCAAATAGAAATTGACTTCTGGACCAAAAAATAATTCTCGTGGAAAAAAGTATGGACAGATGAATAGTAGTTGTGGCTAACAGCTTGTGTTTTATAGCAGCAAATCATAGAACATGGCTCTGTTATTTATCCTGTATTTTATTGTGATAACAAAGGCAGTAATGTTTTTGTTTTCTCTTTGTAAATATGGACTTGGTTATCATCTGCATTTCCACTAGTAAACTGAGTTCTGTTTTTCTTTTTGTTAAGTGGTGACATACTAGTCAAGCTCTTCCCACTTTAGCATCCTTCAACAGTGTTAGGATTGCAATCCCAGAACATTCAGGGGGAATTCCATGAATTGCATTCCCAATTCACCCAGTTTGCCAAAAGGATTTTCCAAGCAATTTTCTGTTCTCTTCTTGGTGATGTCATTTGCCTCGGTGGTTCAAGTTTAGATAATTCTATGTTTGCAGCATAGTATGAAAGCTCCTGAAAGCACCTGCGTTTAATGAAAATAATTTGTCTTTTCCAGCTAAGAACCTAAAGTGAGTACGCGTAATCCTCATTTAGTGACCACAACTGGGACTGGCAACTGGGTTTTTAAGTTTCAGCTGTGCTTATGGTTAGCTTTCCTTTGTTTTACAGATCTGCAAAGGTTATAAATCCATGGATTGGTTGAAAAATTATCGCTTTTAATCAGCGTAGTAAAAGGGAACAGTTCCAAACAAGGCAATTGCTAAATGAGGACTACCTGTAACACTATATTCCTAGTGGATTGAATTCAGAAAGTTTCTTTCACTTTTTCACAAATAAAAGAATCCTTTGGTTTGTGGAAAGCAGTAAGGTTCAGTGGAAACTGCTGCTAAAAGTAAGCAACCCAAATTATGCTGCAATCACCCATCCTGTTCTGTTCTGCAGAGTCTTCCAGCATTTGGCACTGCCTTTCAAGAGATACCATAAATTATAGAAGGAAGTAGAATCAGCAAAGTTAAGTTCCTTTATTCTTCAGCAGAAGCATCCGATAATAAACATTTATTTACTAGTATATCACTCAATTTATTTCAGTGGCATTGGAAAGTGATTGTTATTCTGGATATACTGTATAGAGAAAAATATTTTTCATATTGTACTTAATCACCTACATTCATAATAGCATTACTGATACGAAAGAGACATGGATGGGAAAAAAACTGAACAAAATGGAAAGTTATCTTGTCTCTTTAATGTGAAATTGTGGGCAGAGATTGGTCATAAGTCGATTGCAGAATCCATAACATGAGTTTTACCTCCAATTCCTTTTACTGGGTGCTTGGGCAGAAAGTGGGTGAATTATGATGCAAGTAACCACTGTGAAAGAAAATTGTACTGTAATTTCTTTGCTTACCTGAGTTTAGTAATTCCAGCTCTACCCCCCCAAGTTATGTTGCCATTTTAAAAAGTAAAAGAAGAAAAAATGTCTACAATTCCTGTTTTATTGAATGTAAAACAAAACTAGGCTTCTGATAAAGTTTACATTACTGTACATAAACATGTTTCATTCATAGACATATTGGTGGTGGTACTACAGATATTATTTATAATGTTAACAATATTCATCTTTTTTATTTCTGTATCCTTTCTCAAGCATCATTTCATGGTCACTTGGATTCCAATTGCTCTCTTATATTTTTTTCCAGTATAATCTTTTCAAGATGGTCTGTTCTCCTTGGACAATAATAAAGTTGTGAATATAGTTTTGGAAAGCCTGCTCAAGCTTGCCATTGTGTGTTGAAGATAACCATGAAAAGGAAAGTTTTGAAAATTGACATATCTCCTAGCATGATTAAATATTAATATATTATGTACTTTTGTAAGTCTAGTGCAATAATGTAAAAACACGTTGCTCAATACAGATTTTGAAAGACTGCTTAATAAAATTATCTGCATTTCTTCCTAGCCATATTACGCATAAGCATACTGCTGGAAGAATAAGATAAGATCCTGTCTCTTTTCTGAGAATATCATGTTTTTATTTTATAAAGTCAACAAAGGTCTAAGGCAATTCAAGGGAAATAATGTGTGATGTCACATTGAGACTTCCTGGAAAATGTTCGAAAATATGACATAGATTGAAAAGAGAATATTCGCGAACTGTAATCCATGTCCGTAGACTGTTTCCAGGCTCCTATTTTGTTTTTACAAAAAGTACTACTAGAACCAATGGACCAGAAACTACATTATTTGTAGGGCCGAAGGAAATGCAATCGCTTATAATACATGGTGTCCTTTTGTGGAATTCTTAATCAAATAAAAGCACTATTACCCCGAGGCTCACAGATCCCTTTAGTAACAGACTTGATTCAGAAAACTAGCTCTTTTCATTAGGACTCTGGAGTCAGGCTACAGTTGTTTGCAACTCACTTGGAAGTGTGCTTTCTTGAACTGAAATAATTCCTGCTTCTGTACAAACATAACCAACAAGGTTCCTCTTAGGGCAGTTCTTGTCCACGCATCAAATGTCAGTGCTGCAAATCTATGAATTTCTCACAAGTGGGGCAAGCCTGCTTTATCATGGAGGCCTCTCAAATGATCCCTCAAGAATTCGTTTGTTCTCTTCAAATGTAAACAATTCATGCTGTAGCCATTATGTCATAATGGTACATTTTCTTCATCTCAACAAGACTAGACATGCACAAGTAACCCATGGTGTTGAGTGAGTACTGCTTTATACTATCAATCATCCTGAGCCTGAAGTTGTCCCTGTTGACTATAGGACTAGGCAGATGTTCAGCTGGAAACCTTCAAATATTAGGGTTAAGTACTAGCTAAAACTGAGATTTTTAAATATTTCTTCATCTAGTCCAACAGTGTTTTCTTTGGCTAGCAAAAACTTTTTCAAGGCCACATGTAGTCAGTGGTCATATCTATTATTTGCAGACCTCAGAGATTGGACTTGTAGAATTCTACAGCCTAAGCAAATGTTAGAATTGGGCTCGCTTTCTTTTGTTATAATTGAAAACATTAAATAATCTAGTTTCACATTCAAGCATAAAGGGAAGTGATTCATGTGGCAGAAGTATGTGTCTGCACATTTTGCATGGTTTGAAAGAAGTGATCTAACCATGCAATCTCATCTGTGCCTAGACAGAAGTAAAGTTCACTGAATTCATTGAAATTTTAGTAGGTCAAATAAGTATAGAATAGAAGTGCAACCTAGGATTTGGGTCTTTGGCATAAATTGCTTAATTCTGAAACTCACTTGGGACTTGATGCTGTTTGAAAAATAAACAGAGAAGGGGAAGATTGTATACTGATCGATCGTATACTGATTGAACTAAAAGAAAGACAGATAACAGTCCCATTTTATTTACAGCATAAAATGGGGGATGTAGACCCCAATGATGGTTATTTGAATCTGCATAACTGCAACTTCTACAATTTATTTTTGTTCTACTGCAAAATAGCACTTTTCTACATTGCTGCTCTTTACAATATGATTATACATAAAGATGTTCAAAGGAAGAGAATTCTTATTCCATATAGGTCGCACCAGTACCTCACAGAATTCAAGGTGGTAAAGGCTATATATAAAACAAACAAAAAAACCACTGTCATACTGGTACAGTCCAGTCCTCACAGGACACATGTCTAAAAGAAATATTTAAAGCAATTACACCTCTTATGGAAACGGAAATGAATGACATTGTTTATATTGGCTATGTTCCTCTATAAAAGGTTAAATCTTGATAACCCTTATGGCTGTCAGCAGATAACTAGAAGCAACTGAATAGGCTAAATGATGCTGTATTCAGAGCAAATGATCAGCTGATGAGCTTCCTTTAACTGGTTTCTTCTGCTTCTTTTCAAATGGATTTGAACTTGATTTTTTTATCATGAAGAGTTAATTTTGCCTGAAAATATTTGTCATGCATAGAAGACAAACTAGAAGGCTCAACTATGGCAGCTAAATTGGCACTTATAGTTGTATTAGTCTGAGACAGAATATATTAAGCCAAGGGTTTAAATTGGGATGCAGTGCTTGTGATTCTGCGGATAATGTTGAACACAGGTCTCATTCCCAACGAAGATGCTCAAGACTCAGGAATGATGAAAGTTGAAGTTCAATATCCAGAACTACTTTTGAACTAAATAAAAGTAATCTCAAGAGGGGAAAGAAAAAGCTAGTGAGTTCAAAATTTAAAGCTGTTACCAAGACACAATTCTTTTAATAATCCAAACCATCAATCATTTTTGAAACATCAAAAATTAAATTTTATAAAAACATTTTGTGGGGGCTAAAATGGAGATATTACTGAGATGTTTCAGTTACAAGTGTGTCTTAATGTTTCACTTAAATTATAAGTCCCTCTTGAAACAAATCCCATCGATTTAGTTGGCACATTTCCTCCCAAATGAATGGCTTACACTGGTACACTTGCCTTGATTGAAAGTGCCATTCTTTAAGTTCAGGAAAGTGGACCACATATAAATTGTAATCTCAAAGGGAGTAGAAGGTGAACATTGTTACACCTTCAAGGACATACTCTCCTTTAAAAGCTTTATGAAATTGTTGTTGTTCAGTTGCTAAATTGTGTCCGACTCTTTGCGACTCCATGGACCATAGCGCGCCAGGCCTCTCTGTCCCTCACAGTTTCCCACAGTCTGCCCAAACTCATGACTGTTGCATCAGTGACATCATCCAGCCATCTGATTCTCTGCCGTCCCCTTCTCCTTTGGCCTCCCATCTTTTCCAGCATCACAGCCTTTTCTAATGAGTCCTCTCTTCTCATTAGGTGGCCAAAATACCTGAGTCTCAGCTTCATCATTTGTCCTTCTAATGAACAGTCAGGGTAGATTTCTTCCAGACTGATTTGATCGCTTTGCAGTTCAAGGGACACTCAAGAGTCTTCTTCAGCACCACAACTCAAAGGCATTGATTCTTCAACATTCAACCTTCCTTATAGCCCAACTCTCACAGTCATACATTGCAACTGGGAAAACCATTGTTTTTACTATATGGATCTTTGCTGACAAAGTGATGTCTTCATGAAATACCTAAGACTCAAATTTGGCACAGGTTGATGATGCAGAAAAATATAGGCACATATTGAAACCTTGTTGAATAGGCAGAGAACATGTTTTTCAACTGGAGCTACAGATCTATTTACTAGAACCACTTGTATTTTCATGGAACTTTTTTCTCCAACTTCAGAAAGACTGATATCAAGTAGACATGGGAAATGTGTGTAATGTATGTGTCCATTAGTCTTAATACTACTTCTCACCTGTTACCTTCCCAGTATCAAACCATAGAGAAGTTAGTATTATTGCATTCATGTTTAGGTGTCTGAATGGTCTCATCACTTTTCCCTCACTTTCTCTTTTTCATTCCTACCCATCCATTCATGTCACCTAAAATAGTAGAATTGATAGAATTTATCTGGAGCTTTCATGTTTTCCCACAAATTCATGCCTCATTTTTCTATTAACATTTATTATCATGTAACATGGAATATTATCAATCAAGGGATTCTGATTTCATACATATCTAAAGCAATCTGAATCAGTGGTCATCAACCTGTGGGTCGTGGCAACATTTGGATGGGCCAAAGGGGCTTGGGCTAGAACTAATTAATAATTGATATCGGGTGAAAAAAATGGCTTGTGGGATTCCTCGAGGTAGCGGTGCCACGAAGAGAGCAGGCGGCAGGAGGTGGAATGACCCAGTGTGATTCTCAGAGGAGAAATGTGAAGGGGGGGGGGAACGGTTCACCACCTCAATTTTTTTTAAAAAACTTCATATTGGTGGTCCTCAGGATTTCAAATTATGAGTTTGGTGATCCCTGAGGTCAGAAAGGTTGGTGACCACTGATCTAGATGAACCAATTTCTATTTTCTGACACACACTTTAGCCTTTTCTCACGCCACCCTCCAGTCATGCTAACCACAATAGAAATAGAACTCATCTACACATTTTTCCTACTTGAAAAATGGAGACAGCTACAGAGACTTTGTTGATTGCACCTAATTTGTTAATACTTAACTCCTAAAACCTTATGTCTCCTGCCTGTAATAAAGAATCTGATGTGATACTACATCAAGAGTTGGTTCAAAAGAACCACTGCTGATAGTTCGCCCTGCCACCAATTGATTTTAGAACAGATGTTTTTCCATTCACAAAACATATGACTTTGATTGGGATGCTCACATGGAAATCCTATTGAAAGGGACTTCTGGGGAAGAAATGGCAAACTGAAGATGACTCCATTGAAACTGGATTCAATGATCTTGACGGAAAAAAGCTGGCAAGTAGACTGGCTCTTTGTAATCCCTTTCAGGACAAGGAGTGGACTTGAAATTGCCCTCAAGCTGCTCCTTGCAAGGAGTTTGCAAGACAGCAATCTCTTGTCAATTTGGAGCTGTGGAAGATGACAAAAAGTCTTTGCTCAAACTAAGGTTATCGTTTTTACAGAGCCCTGGATATAGGAATCTTTGAATCGACAGCTTTTATAGCCTCAGGTGAGTTTCCTTCAATCCTTAGCAAAAGACTTTTAAAAACTTTAAAAACAAGTTTAAAAACTTAAAAGAAATATTTTGGAATAAACAGCAAAAGGGTGATTAGAATTTTTTTTTTTGAAAGTTACAAATGGACGAAGGATCCAGATAGATTTGAAAAAAGATTTTAGAATTAATTATAAAAATCCTTCTTGTGGGAATGTTTTTTGTTTTGAATTCTCTTTAAAAACATGATAGGGTAAAGATTGGACACTAGAGGGAACCAAAAGGAGCTAAAGATTACAATTAAAGGAGAGAAAAAACTTAAATTGGTTATTGATACAGAATGGAAAATATCTTAACATTTAAGATGTAATATCTTAACATTATATCTTAACTATAATGAAGTTAATTTTAAGAGTATTTGCTTTTACAGTTTAAAAGATGTAATGGAACAAGAATATCATTGGTTACAGCAAATCTTCATCATATGCTGAAGGGAACCAAAGTGTGTCCAGACACATTTGACAAAATAAATTCTGATTCTGAATAAGGTTTACTGGACAAGACTGAAACTGATCTGAAAGTGGATTTAAAAATGGCATGCTACAAGAATAATATGGAAAAAGATGCCGTACAAAAAAAAGTCAGCTGATGTCTTAATAATTAAGGGATATACTAACCAAGAGATATATTGGATATACAAAAGAGGTCTGTTAAAGCTTTGAAAAATTTTATGGGAAAGAACAAAGAAAAAAATGAAATCAAGTTCCAGGACATTATTTGAAGCAACTAAAGATCAAGATAGTTAAGAGTAAAAGAAATGAATATAAAGTTGTTTTAGTTGATCGAGGTTACAATAGATATGCTATTCTCTCTAGTAATCCTTAAGGTATATTTGCTGACCAGGACTAAAAAATGAAGTTTTAAAGGATTTGTTTATAGATAAAAGATGTAATATGAAAAGACAAGATCATTTATTGTATTTTAAGAGATGATAAATTACTAGAATATTTATATTTGTTGAGATGAAGAAATTTCTTCATCTTTACTATATCCTTATAGTTTTATTCTCTGCCCTATTTTTATTTTATTCTTTTATTTCTTTTAGTTTGTATTGTTTTTGTTTTTTAATTGTAATTTCTAATAAAATTACAATATAAAAAAGACATCCTATTGAAAAAAGTTAGACTTACATCTAAAGAACATGATTAATACTAGTGTTTTTCAATTGCAGGTAGAAAAAATTCTTTCTAGTAATTAAAAATAACATTTATTTTGGACTGGGGCTACTATCAAATTATTTTATTTTACTGAAAGATGAGATTCAAAATATACTTAAAGATATGTTGGAAACAAAGTACAACAAAAACCTATATATGTAAAGGTATTTTATTTTTGAATTTTGAATATGCTAAATCGTTTTTTTAAAAAAATAGAGAAATAATCAGATTTCCTCTGAAGATTTTTATTTCCTATATTGGGAATACTTACTATATAATAAAACATTTTGTTAACATTAACCACCTAAGGACATTTTTAAAAAGGCAGTATAATATAATTTAAATAAAATTTTCATATGCTTATGTCAACACAGATATCTTTAAAAATGCAAAGATAATGTCCATCTGTCTTACACAGAATATGCCTCAAACATCATTACAAAGATATTATATATAAAAAAGAATTCAAATATGACTCTCACTTTTCCTTGCAATTTTGAGAACAAGTTTTAAATCTATATTTCATAGTCATCTTTTAGCATTATAGTCTTTTAAATAGCATTTGCATTATAAACTGGTAATATGAAGTTTCAAATGATAAAAATATCTTACAATGGAAAACCAAATGCAGTTTCAAATATTTGATGAAAGCAAAAATTTAAAACCTTAAAACCGGAAGCCACAAAGGAGTAGAATGGTTTTCATAATCAGACTGTTCTCTGTAGAGAGGAAATTTAAAATATAGAGGCTACCTTGAGGAGGGATCTCTCTCTAAAGTCTGTTAATTTTAAAGGTGATAATGGTGGGGCAGTAAGCAAGTCTTTTAAAAATAATTTTAAAATATCAAATGGTAATGTCTAGTTTTAAAGCCCTGAAGTATTTCAAAATGAGTAAAACATGAATTGCCAATCAGCAGAGTTGATGCAGAATGAATGAAATACATGATTTGACTGTCTAACCTCAAGAAGGATGGGAATCACAAATTTATTTCATTGGCTTAATTTTTTGATTAATTTTCAACAGCAGCTCCAAGCAGCATGTAATACCATAGTCTGTAAGGAGGACATATTTGATATTAATACTGCTTTCTCAAGAATATGACATTACAATCAGTAATAGAGTTACAGGACTGATTTTACAATCAGTAATAGTTACAGGTACTTGAGAGAAGTATACCTCCTTCCAACTCTTTGTTGCTATTTAGTGGTTATCTAAATATTTAAAGCCCAGATCTGATAGCTCTATCATAAATTGTTTACTTCATCAGACATGACAGCAACTCCAAGTAAATTTAGTGGGACTCAGTTTAACTCTTCTCACAACCACTTAGGAATCTGAATATAAGATTAGACTCTAAAATCAAGATCTTAGTGATTATAAAGATGGTTATTTATTTATTTATATTCTTCCCTTATTATTTTTATAAATAACACAAGGTGGCTAACATACTGATACTCATTTCTCCTCCTATTTTTCCGTAACAATAACCCTGTGATGTGAATTGGTCTGATAGAGAGTGACTGGTCTAAGGTTATACAGCCACCTTTCATGTTTAAGGTGAGAATAGAACTCACAGTGTTCAGATCTCTAGGCAGGCATCTTAATCTATAGATTTATTCAACCAATCAGTCAACAAGAGATTGTTCAAATTAACACTTGATGGACATACATTATATTCTTTTAAAATAGTCCTTTTATAGCTTTTGCTTAGAAGGACAAGTATTTGCATCTGGGCTGAAATATAATATCAATTTTTTTTCTGAAAAATATTTAGTACTATTGACTTTTAATAAGCAAGGCCATCCATTTTGCACCATTGTACAACTCTCCCTTTCTTTTATTAATGCAGATGCACATATTTTTATTCTATAGGAACTGTTTTACATTATTTGGAGTCTGAAATTAATACTTTTGGTCACCAATTTTCTTGAAGCCACCCGTAAACATATTCGTAAACCAGCAGCATCACTGCACCACCTATAAGAGAAAAGACTTTTTTGAAATACAAAATTTAAGAACTAACGTAGTAAGGAAAGAGTTCTGATTTTTCTATATCAATCAGTTGAAATTATTTGGAAATAAAGAAATGTTTGGGTCCTGCAGGCAGCTTGATGGGAATTTTTTTTAATGAAAACAGAAAATTTGATTATATAATATTACAATATAGAATACTTGTTACTCAATTCCTTTGAAACTCATCAAATTTGGTACTCAGTGCATTTTGACATGAAAATTTTGTCCTGCTACTCATTGGTTTTTTTTGGTACTTAATGCACAAGCTAGAACTTATTGGTGTCTACTGCCTTATGACTCACTACATTATTCCTTATGGGAAAAAATGTTTGATATTCATCATTCTTGATACTCATTGCACCTCCCATAACCAATTAGCAATGAGTACTGAGGCACCATTGTATTATAAAATAGAATATTAGAATCCTATTTTAAAAAATACAATAGAAAAGGCTTGCCTGAATCATGAATATTTTTGATGAAAAATCAGGTAGATTTTCATGTTTTCTCTTTCAGTTGGACACATGTAACATTTTGATGCAGAATTCTGTACACACAATATGTCTGTACTATGAGAGGGAAGCCATTCAAATTCAACAAAGCTCTGTTAAGCTCACGGCATAAATTTCTTCACTGAGTCTAAGGCCAAGTTCATCCAGTTTTTACTTTACAACAGCCTGGGTGAATTTTCCTCATGGGAAAAATTAGGTATGTCTGCTAGTTACTTCATGGAGAGATAAACTTTTTATGAAGGGAATCTGTATTGTAAAAATATTAGGAGAAACTATTTTGTATACTTCACCACTAAAAGGTATTTCAATTGAAGCACTATGACAGATCTTTTTGAGATTATGCCTTTGTATATGAAGTTCATTAGCTAGTGAGTAAGCCAACACAAAGAGAAAAACATTCTGTGTTTATTTAGAAGGTGATAATAGTTTCCTTGTAATTCCAGTTCCCATTGTGTATCTGATCAAATCTAATGACCATAGTGGTCAACCAGCATAGGAATATCCATAGGAAAGACATAAATTGAATCAATTTTAGCTGGTTCTGGTTTTAAACTTCACATGCTAATACATGCATAATCTGGGGAGTACAATTGGTCCTTGTTTAATGACCACTTGTACAGTAGCGGTTTGAATTTATGATGACACTGAATGAGTGATGGTTATAAGCCTTCCTTGTAGTTATAGCTGTTGCAGAATCCCACAGTCAAATGATTGTGATCTGCAACCTTCCTTGCTGGCTTCTGACAAGCAAAGTCAATAAGAAAGCTGGTAGGAAATTGTTAGTTACAGTCACCTGAGGGCCTTGTTTAATGAACTGCATGGTCTTCCTTTAATAATGGCAGCCAGGACTTCTGAAACTACTGTTGCTAACTACTGTTGCATGTGGTTTTTCAACTTATGACCACATCATCCAATGATGCAGCTTCTGGTCCTAGGTATCATCGTTAAGTAGGACTCCATGTACACAAAACTGTGAAATAAGTAACTAAATAATATCTGAACCAACTTTTTAAATTCAGGATCAGATAAATATATTTGTACTAAGACTGTCTTCTCCAACTATGTGCCTTTCAAATGTATGGATTTGAACTTTTATCAATGGCCATGTTGGCTAGGGAATTCTGGTAATCCACCTATTTGAAGTAGAGGTCCATATTCTGGAAGGATGTATTCAGGCATCCAATCTTGGATCTATGTTTCAATCAAAGTGCTGGGGTAGAATTATCCCAGCACCTGACATTCCATTGTTTCTTCAATGTGCTCATTTCCCACCCATTAATTTCTTTATATACAATTAAAGGCCTATGCAACAGCTGGAATAAAATAATAAGCTAATGACACTGCCTGTCAAAAGATTGCAGCTTGATTTTACAAGATTTTGCAGATTAGCTATAATGGAAAGAAGATAAGTTAAAACTAAAATCTGCTTCGACATCTAGTGAATAGAGTAGAGATAGCTGGTTTGTTCTTTTACCAGGTTTCTCCCCTGTGTTTTGTCTTTATTTACTGTACTTTAGACTGAGCAGTGAGAGAAAGAAACCAAAAAAGAGTAACAACACACTATATAATAAGAGACATAGTATAGGTAGTCCTCGACTTTTGACCACCATTGAACCCAAAATTTCTGTTTTTAAGTGAGACATTTGTTAAGTGAATCTTGCCCCATTTAACAACCATTCTTGCTCCAGTTGTTAAGTGAACCATTGTGGTTGTTAAGATAGTGGCACACAGTTACGTGAATCTGGCTTCCCTATTGCCTCTGATTGTCAAAAGATTGCAAAAAGTGTTCACATAATCTCAGGACACTGCCATTGTCATAAATATGAACCAGTTGCCAAGCGACCAAATTTTGATCACATGACCCGAGGGACGCTACAACGGTTGTAAGTGTGAGAAACAGTCATAAGTCAGTGTTTTCAATGCCACTGTAACATTGAATGCTCACTAAACAAACTCTTATAAATTGAGGGCTACTGTACCAGTCTGATTACATATTTGGATATTGAAGTTATTGATTAAAAATAAACTACAGTGGTACCTTGGTACTCTTCGTTATTTGGTTCTGGGAGGCATGATGAGTACCCAAAACTATGAGTACCAAACAAATTTTCCCCATAGGGAATAAAGTAGTGAGTCACAAGGCAGCCAACACTGACAAGTTCTAGCTTGTGCATTCAGTACTAAACAAATGATGAGTAATGGGACAAATATTTTATGTCAAAATGCATTGAGTACCAAATTCTACAAATTTCAAAGCAGTTGATTAATAAGATACCACTGTACATACATAGGATTATGATAACATTAAAAATGAATGAGAAAAGATTTACCTGGTCCTAGCCTCATGATCTTGGGAACCAACCCTTTGTACAAAGCTAAAAATCTGTAGAAAAACAATGAAAAATATCTTAATTTAAATACATAAAATGAAGTATATTTTTTCCACTGAATGAGGTAGGGCATGGGGGAAATTATAGGGAAAATTAACAAAGATATACAATCTCTAGATTTTAAAGTTTAAGACTATAAGCTGATTAATGTTCAGCTCCAACTATGCTGCACCCCATATAAGATAAGATAAGAATTCTTTATTGGCCAAGTGTGTCTGGACACACAAGGAATTTGTCTCCAGTGCATATGCTTTCAATGTACACACAATCTACAAGTGATAAAATCATAATCACAATCACAAAATACATTCACCATGTCATCATGCCATGGTATCCTGCTGCGCCGGTTGGGGGGGTTGGGAGTGGGAGGCACCGTTTATCGGTGGTTCTCCTCCTACCTCT
>JANHFO010000151.1:270450-286812 GCA_032468095.1 Pareas carinatus
AAGAAAGAAAGAAAGAAAGAAAGAAAGAAAGAAAGAAAGAAAGAAAGAAAGAAAGAAAGAAAGAAAGAAAGAAATTCTACCAGGCACAGACAGTAAAAAGAAAGACATTCAATTGCTCTGATAAAAGATTTGCTCTGTGTTATTGGCCAATGTCTGTAAAGTTGAACTGACCCAAACTATGACAGTGTTCTTGGGATGGCAGATAATATAGCCGTCGGCCACCAACAGCCTGTCTGAAACGTGGCAAAATTCCCTCTGCCGGTCCTTGGAATAAGACGGGCAACAGCGAGAAACCTAAATTCCATCATTCAAATAAGGGCTAAATGTGCAGCAGCTCCGTTCACTTCTGCATCCACCCTTCTGGCTTGCAAGGTATGTTTTGAAACTACGCTGCCATAATTTGCCAGACGAAAAGAGTGCCCAGCCCTTGCCGGCAAGCCCAGCAATTTCTCGGTTTGAACCACAGAACTGGGAGGTGGCCCTGCTGAAGGCGGAAGCCGCAATGGCTGGTCATGCCTAACCTGGTTCTAGAGTTAGCTCACTTCCCAAGGGTGCGCAAGAGAGTAATTCCTAAGAAAACCCTGCAGGCTGGATTTGCACAACACACTGAGCTGCGAAGCCGATGAACGGAAGGGAACATGTAACCGAGATTTGCATGTTGCACACATGGAGATGTGAAGTTTGCAGCTAATCTAGGTAAAGGTTGCGTGACCAGAAAGCCAGCAGCTCGGGCTCTGAGATTTTAACATAAAAGTTTCTTTTTTTAAAAAAAGAGTCTAAGATTTAGGAGAGGTACATCCCCCTGTAACAAGCAAACGAAGACGATGCTTTACTTCATTTGGGTCATTAGGTGGGGAGTCCTTCACTTAGGACGGTCATTGGGAATGGAATTCCCTTTGCTAAGTGCTGAGGTTGTTAAATGAGAGGCCTCCGATTTTATGACCTTTTTGGGGGGGGCACGGTTGTTAAGTGAATCACAGGGTCATTAAGTAAATCTGGCTTTGCTGGTCAGGTTGGGAAGGTTGCAAATGGCGGTTCACAGGACCTTGCAACTGTCCTAAGTACATGCCTGTTGCCAAGCGCCAGAATTTTGATTGCACGATTAGGGGAGGGGGGCGGATGCCGCAAGAGCCATAAGCGCAAAAGGATCTTTCATAAGCTGCTCTTGTTTTCCCCCAGTGCCACGTCGTAACTTCAAACGGTTGCTAAACAAATGACGGTAAATTGAGGATTTACGGTACAATTATTGTTGTTACCACATGAAGTGTACCCAGCCTTGGTTTCGCTTAGCAAAACCAAGGCTGAGTAAACTAAATCTGCTTGCTTGGGAGGAGGGGGCGAGGGGGGGGAAGGAAAGAAAACACTCTGCCTATGCTCAGAGCTGCCTTCGTTCAGGGCATCTTGGATTCCCCGAGGCAGCGCCTTGAGATTTGCAAAACGAACGTTTGCGCCGATGTGGTCTTGGTGGAGAATCTGAGTCTGGCACAACCCCCGCCCCCACCTCCGAAGCTGGGTGCCGCAATGCAAGCTCTGTCAAGAACTAAAAGCAGAAGTTGGCAGGGTGCTGAACAGACACTTCTGCAAGGAGCCTGGTGATAGGAGATGGCTATCGTCAGATGCAGGAGCTCAGAGCAAGGGGAGGGGTAGTGAAAAGGCCCCGTCCCAAAATCAAAATGGAAACCTCCTGAAAAAATACCCCAGTTATGACTTCATATGTATAAAATGCTAACTCACAGGAAGAAAAAAATTTAAAAGAAATGCAGAAGGGAGGGAAAGGAAGGATTAAAACGGAAAGGCAGAACTCTAAACAAAGACAATCAACACCATTGCAGTTTGTTGCAAAGCTCCATTGAAAGTTGCTTAACTCTTCATTTATTTTCCAACAGATTCCAATATTTGAGGGAACAGACTTGCATTTATCGAGCCCCAGTGTAACATTTCCTTGATACACTGTTTATTATTATTATTATTATTATTATTTTTAAAAGTCTGGATTGTATCATTTATATTGCCTTAATACAATTCTGTATAAGCACAGAGAAAGCAAGTCCTAAATGTTTTCTAAAATAAATGAATAAACTCGGCAGAAGCTGTGGGAGGTCATGCTGGAGGGAAGAGGAGGCAGCCAGCTTCAGGCCTGGCTTCATTTTAGTCTTATTCTGGCGACGGAAATGGAAGGGCTTTGTCTTCAATGGATTCAACACTTCCCTTAATTTGCTGTGGAGTTTCTGCTTTCTGTTTAAGTGACAAATCACTGAAAATGTCCATGCCAGAAACAGAGAGGTTAGTGATTATCATTGACTATGTTGACTATGTCCTTCGAACACCCTACAGGTACCTGTCCATATCATGGGAAGCCTATTTGGAGCCCATGCAGTACATTTAAGATGGAGAGCTTCCATGAAACAATGTAGGGTAGACATGCCTGCCAGTTAGTGGCAGCAGACTTCCTCTGCACTCACAATTTGAGAGGCTTCTCCTCTCCATCCTACTGTCCTCTGGTCAGATAACTTGAGTGGAGTAGAATTACTTTCTTATTTATAGTAATTCCTGCTAGAAGGGAATATTTGTAGCTGAGGGTTGAACTGTGGAACACTGATGATGTTACCTAGTTGGGTAATGAAAGGTCTGCAAGAAAGCAACCATGCTCAGAGAATACCAGGAAACCCACTGTAATCCCAGAGTGATAAATTTTCTCTCTTTGGGGAACACGAAGATTGACTTACCTTTACTGCCCTTTTGGGTGTTTCAGCCAAGATTGGAGGGAGTATACCTTTGTAAAAACCAAACAATCTATTGAATAAAGAAAGACAAAAAAGAACATTAAAAAATACCCAGGTATGTATGAACATTAGTCAAGTGGTAATTCGGTTTTCATTTCAGAATAAAACAACTAATCTCAAGGCTTTCTTAATTATTCAGAATAGCCCTTATTGTCAACAACTGAGTTATGGTTTTGTACATATTGTGTAACTAATGCTGTGGTCCTAATATTACTTCTCCTGAGATAATACCTCTGGCTTCAACAGGATTAAACTGGAATAAATTCTTTGAGAATTGTAGTCCAAATTTTCATTTACACTGAAACAAGAAGCATAATTGCAACAAAACGCAAGCGCAACCGATAGAACCTATGCAGATTAGATTACTTTTTTGTAAATAGGAAGCAACTTTTTCTGTGAAAGAGAAAACAAGGTGAGAGGTAGGAGTGATTTATTTACTGCTGACTGTTTAAGTAGTCAGGTTTCAGACTGGCAACATCATATTTAATAAAGGAAAATGATTACAAAAAGTGAAAAGAAGATTTGGAAAACACATATTGGCTCTTTGGAAATGCGATTCAATGTGCAAGTTGACTACTTGGCAATTTAATTTTATTATTAGATTTGAGTATATTTTCCTTAAACCAATCCAGTTCAATTTCTTACGTCAAGTCAACTGAATCTGAGTTTTTGTGTTGAATCTGAATAGCATTATACTGTCCTCCTGGGGCCCTTTGTTACCATTTTGTAACTAAAGAAAATAGTGAAAGCAGATTCTAAAAGACAGTGCTGCTTTCTAAGACACAACAAATGCACCTCAGCACATGCTTTATTGAAAGGCAGTCAATAGCAAATTCTGTGGGGTGGCTCACACAGAGGAAAGAAATATGCTCTGTATCCCCTTTTCCCTCCTTCCCTCCTACAGCCCTTATTCGGCCTTAGAAGATTTTCAAGAGGCAGGATTAAGAATGAACAAAAATCATATCAAGGTTTCGATAGCTCCAATGTTTGCCAATCCATTTCCAAGCCCATGCTATTGATTTTTAAAACCTCGAGAATAGTTGGGATATCTTAGCCATGCCTCTTCCCATTAAGTACTTGCCTTGGTTCTTCTTGGGTGAATCCTCTGGTCTGCCCCTGGCAGGAGCAATGAACAGGCGCTTCTTGTTGGCAGGATTTTGCTTATGGAAAACCCTTCTCGGGGAAACATGACGGATGCCCAGTTTGAATGACTGTTCAAAGCCAGAGAAAGACATTCCTCTCAAGTATTTTTGGGGTTCTGTATTCAAACTGAGGATGGACCCTGCTTTGTACTGGAACAGTCTATTTTCTACACTTTCCATGCTATCCGTTACATTTACCACACTGTTATTTTCTTTTAAAGCCTCGAATAGTTTGTAATTTTCACATACTTTCAGCAATAGACAGAAGCCTGCCGAACACACATATGACCTTGTTTTCACTTCAGATATGGATGCATTGGGTGCTATGGTTGCACTGAGAATGGCCTGATTTAAAGACAGACAGTGTTTCCCAAAGGAACACTGCATTGCATATAGAAATTAAAAGTAGTACATAGACAAAAGTACATCCAGATGTCAGGGGGTACTTATTTTATAGTCACAGAAGGAAGGAAATGGTCACTGGGACTATAAAAGATGCAGGTAGGTCTGCTACCCAAATGTTAATCAAAATATATCCCTAGGCCTGCAACAGATAATCCATTACTTTTATAGTTATGAAAGTTATATTTAATCAGGTATTGTGCAGATGACTGATGATTTATACACAGATGGTTCTAAAGGTTTTACAAATCCGAAATATTTTCTGTTTTATACTATACTTACTACTTTCCCCCCCTGCCTGCCCTCTCTTTATTTAGACTGGCTTTTTTATACTTTTGTTGCTAGCACAATTCCATCAGCCAAACTCCCGCAAGACCATATTTTTGAATTTGAAAGAGTTAACAGTTAAAGTGAAGCACAGTTAAAATGCATTATTTTGTTTCAACATTAAGCATCTAAATGAACATCACCATTCAATTGTGTTCTGGGCAACTACCCAAATTTGTCTTTGCTATAGTTGATTTTGAAACATTACAGTCAATCATATCTTCCCAATTTGTTCTTCTTTAAGGCTTTAGGCATCCTTCTGGTTTCCATTTCTTGTTTGGAAGCCTTGAGTCATCCATTTTGGCAAAATGTCCAACCCAAATCAGTTATTTTCTCCAAATTATATTGAAATTGGGATCTTGCTTAGTTTGTTGTTTTCCTCCCCTGTCTCTCACATAATTTTCCCTTTAAGGATCAAATACAAAGCTGATTGAAGGCATGCATATAATATCCTCTTTCTTCAGTTGCTGTCAAATCCAAGCCTGTTACCCACATAGCTCTGTAATTGAAACAATGACAGAAAGTACCTTTAGGGCCATATTCACTTGCCTTGCATGAATCAGGGGTTCACATAATTTAGATGAATTACAGAGCTCGGCAGTGTAGATGTACAGAGCGATCAGTGTGCTAAATGTACATTACTGGAATTCAGAGGATCTTTTTAGTCAGGCAAATTGGAGATAAGGGTTTGGGGCTTTTTGCATTCCTTGTATTGTGCAACTCATATTTCCACTGAAATCGGAATACAGTCAGCCCATTTTTTATTCAAGAGAAACCAAAGTCCAAAAGTTTTTGTTTTTATGTTTATGGCGCATGAGAAATAAACCTTTGGAGTTAGGTTCTCAGTAACAAAATAAATTCCGTATCTCCACCTGCTTATTAGTTTATGTTTTATGGCACTTCAGTAACCTAAAATAAAATATAATAAACTCTTATAATATCACCCTTCTTAAATTTAAAAACACTATATTGTGTGCCTTTTTCATTATAGTAAAAATAACTATATTTTTATATAGTAAAAAATTAAAAAATGAATGGGAAGATATATTATTTTGGACTAGCACATCTTTCAATAAAAAGAAATTGAAGTGATATATAAATCCTACAAATGAATAATATTTATAGATAGTTTACAACCACTACCATCAAAACAATTACTAGTGCTTCCAGATGTTTTACTTTGGAGGTCAGATAAAGAATGTTGGAAATATTGCTGGAAAGTTACATTTAATCAATCACATAGCGAAGCATCAAAAGATAAAGGGAATCAATATATTATTTACAATAATATATTAAAAAATGTCCTTCAGTCTTTCTTTTCAATATTTTTAATATCAATAACCAAAAACACAATTTAATAGCCATACACAATTTCATTGTCCTAACTGATATGTTTTATACTATAGCAGAAAACAGTATAAAATAATCTATAACTCTACAATAGCCATTTCTGTTGGTAAACCTAAGAACAATTTTATTTCTTCCTTTATTTGTCATATATAAATTGCAGGTCATAGCCTATATAAATCTTTTACTATTTGCAGTGAATTTCATCTCATGTGCTGGTTTCTCTTTCATTTTAATTTAAATTATTATTAGCTGGATGCATAATTCAAATATGTATGAATGTACATATATTCATTTTAGAATTGCATAAGCAAAAAAGATTCTAATAACTATGTGTAACTTTAACACTGTGAATGCAACTCTATAGTATGGATGAAATTTAGCTGTAAAAATTGAAATAAAGCATACAAAATGCATATTCAACAGTTAATCCAATGCAGTTGAACACAGACCCATTGTTTCAAGGACCATATATTTTGCAATTTGGATGTACTGGTGCCTCCAGATTTCATACACTGAATCAAAGGCATTTAAGAGAATCAGACGTGAAATTTTCTACTTCAATCCAGGGAAATTTAGAATTCATTCAGAAGCATTATTTAGAGCAATTGTCCTCTGAGGTTTGCTTTATTAAAACCCTTTTTAAAATGTATGTCATATATTCTCATTTTGCAAGCAATTTACAAACTACTACATTAAAACATATAAAACAATTTTGGAGACATTTTGCTTAAAAGTGTTAAAAAACTATTTCATATTTGATTGATATCTTATTTTGTTATTATTGGAGAAATATTCTGAGAAAAATTTGCAGTGCCCTTCCCCCTTCTGTGTCATCTGAGTTTGGGTCTTTTCCTCTTCTCTGTCGGGGCAGAGGCTAAAAGTTTTCAAAACATTATTGAGAGATGTCTGGCAGAGTCTTGGATAGATAGGCATGGATATGTTAAGTACTGAAAGACCCCAATAATACATACAAGCAATCTTATATAGTCAATTCCACCTACAGGAATTCAAACAGCGCAAAACCATTAGCTAATCTACATTTAGTCACCTACTTACAATATTTCTAATCAAGAACGTTTATGTTTGCACACGTGTCAGAATAGTAGTATTTCAATAGCAACCTGCAGCGATAAGATTTGTCTTGTTCTCTGTAGCGACTGGGATTGTTCGAAGTACAGCACGCAGTTTTGCCAATAGTAAACATCTGCTGATTATTTGTACTGCATTGGCTAATTATGCAACTTAATAATGAAATCTCTTTGGCTAGAACCAAACCTCTTTATTACGACTAAATTCCTAATGAATCCCCCATATTCATTTGAGTTCATTTCTTTCTTACAGTATCTAATAATATACTTCCACATGTTACATCTGATAGCTTTTAATTCAAGACTTACAATGGAACTTAGTATTTGATCATATTTAATAGCTAATATAAATGACATGCTGTATTGGACAAAATAAAAGTATTGTTAAAATGTGAGATATTACCCCAATCAACAAGCCTTAGTTCAGTTAAATTTCCAATAAGAGTGGGCCTCCTCAGGGTGCCGTCAGCCAAACAGTGTCGGCTGGCGACCCCCAGGAGGAGAGCCTTCTTTGTGATGGCACCCATCCTCTGGAACGACCTCCCCCCTGCTATAAGATCAATTGCTGACCTTCAGACCTTTCGCTGTGCCCTGAAGACCCACCTGTTTCATCTAGTGGGCTTGTCATAGCCACGCCTTGTCCTCCTGCGTTCAAATCTAATTTTAATTTGGTGGGATTTAATTTTATTGCTCCCCTTTTAAATTTTTATTGTTCAGGCTTTGTTTAATTCTTTTAATTATGTTTTAAATTGTATGTATTTGTATTTTTTAAATTGCCTGTAAGTCGCCCTGAGTCCTTCTGGAGAAGGGCAGGATAGAAATAAAATTTATTATTATTTATTATTATTAAGAGAGTAAAATCTCATACGTGGCGTACAAATCTGTATTTCACAAGAACATAAGCAGTCCCTGCTGGATCAGACCCCTAGCCCATCTAGTTCAGCAGTTTATTTTCATAGTGGCCAACCAAATTTACAGGACCCCAGCAGATGGCTTTCAGAGGCAGTGACATAGCCATCAAGGCCATCATGCAATATTTGGGGGTCGGGGTCAAGATAAGCTGAACTAACCAATCTCAAATACTTGCCAACATTCAGTGTTTTATTTTGATCCTCTCAGCATACATTGAAGCAGTTCTCAGTAAAGAAAGTCTTAACATTTCTATTCATATAAACACTGCAACATACCCATAGTAGTATGATGGTTAGGAGTCCATAAAATAATTGAGAAGCCAATGACTATTTCAAAATAAAATTACATATATTGTGCAAAAAAGTTAGACTCTTAAGATGGAGAGAATGCTAATGTTCTATATGTTCTACAGTGAAAAATTCTATCCTAGAATTGTCTCAAGACCTAGTAGGTTGGCTCAAAAACTTGATGAAAGCACTAATCATAATAATTTATTAAACACGTATGACACCCAGTATCAGTATAAATTATTTGGAATGAGAATAATCATCAAATTTAGCACCTTCATTCAAGTGATTGATATTCTGGCATAAGACTGACATTTCCTTCCACAGATATTAATCACTTCTCTATCTCTTGCTCAAAACATCCCAAACAGTCTTGTGTGAAATTTTATTTGCCATTTCCATATTAGACACACCTCATAATGTATTCTGAAGGAGGAAAGATGTGAAAGAAATATTCTATTTCTTTAGCAACAGAAAGTGAAACTGGAAACAATGAACTTTTCAATTTTTTTAAAGCATGCAACCCAATCTTGCCTCTCTTTATGCAATTTTCAGTGACACTTTATGTTGAAACATATGTGTGAATTCATATCACCCATAAACATATCAACATATAAAAAGTACTGCATGCATACAGAGATACAGACATACATAAGGAAGATGTTTCTTATGATCTCAGCTGTGTACTTTGCTGAAAATCTGGAGAATTCATTAGTAGTTCAGAAATTTATAACTTGTTCTAAATTTCACAGATTTTTCAGATTTTCCTGCTCCTTTAACTTAAAAAAAAATTACAACTGCAGTCGGTGTAGTGTACTATATTTTAGTAAATTGAGTTAAGACACAAAGCAGCTATAAAATAAACAGTATTCCTAGGATTTCTACTCTGAATTAGTGAACAACTTTACCTAGGGCAATTCTGCACAGCAGCCTAAACTGTCTCATGCTGTTCCTGACTGTTTTTCTGAAGCCAGCTTTAAACATTCCAGATTAGAATTGTTTGGCAACAGGGCTAAATTGATATCCATTCTGGACTATAATCTCCACAGACCCCAATTTGTTGTTCCCTGCTCCTGTTTTTCCCATCCATGAAAGGAGGTAGTCCTCATTAGCTGGTTCCTATGCATATGGGTGCCCCATGCCTGTCTTTTCCTTTTAGGAACTGTTTGCTTTCCACCTTCCACCTTCCACCTTCCCTTCCCTTTGATTTTGGCAAACATTGAAGCCTTTACATGCCCATTCCAGGTTTTCTCCTCTAACCCTGATAGAAAATGTCTTCTTTTTGCTATTTTATTGTAACATTATTGTTTTGATGCTGTGACCATTAAAACAAACGGAACAGGTTGTCCCATTATTTCTTCATTGTATTGTAGGTCTATAGAATATCAGATGTTGCTATTGTTCAACCCCAAAACTCTGACACTTCCACTTAAATCCACTCAAAGCTTCCCTACTACCACCACTTTGCTAAAGGTATTCAACAGACCTACAATAGAATGTAGAAGTGATGGGACAATCTGTTGCCTTTTGTGATAATGGTTGCAGCATCAAAACAATGATGTTACAATAAAGTAGCAAAAAGGAGACCATTTCCATCAGGGTTAGAGGAGAGAACCTAAGACAGGCATGTAAAAGCTTCCATGTTTGCAAACATCGAAGGGAAAGGGGCAAGGGGAAAAGCAAACAGTTTCTAAAAGGAAAAGGAAAAGACAGGCACCAGACACCCACATGCACAGGGACCAGTCAATAAGGGCTGCCTCCTTTCATGGATGGGAAAAAAAGCAGAAGCAGGGAACAACAAATCAAGACTTGTGGGGATTATAGTCCAGAATGAGCCAATTTATCCCTGTTGCCAAACAGTTGTAATCTGGACTGGAATGCTCAGAAGCATGGTTAACATTTGAAGGTAAGTCTTGACATTGGGGGTGAATCATAGCATCATTCATTTTTCATTTCATTTTTCAGCAGATACCTGACAGAACAAAATTTTCTTATTTAGACCTGGAATGAAGCAGCTATCACCCTCTAGGATTAAGAAATGTTAATACAATGTGGAACTTTCTCTGTTCTTTCTGTCCATCCACTGTGGATTTCTATAGGAAATCTATAGGTCTACAATTTTATGTTGGGAATGTTATTTTCTGTGGCAGTTATATTACTGCAATCTGGGACATGGTAGAGATGCTTCAATTTCTGTACCGACAAATGGATTAAAATGGTGGTTCAGGTTTTTTTTTCTTTTACCTGCCCCCAATGTTAACATTTCATGTCCAAAAAATCCACTGCAACATTAATGATTGGTGCAATATCCTTTTTGTGATTATGGCATGGGTGTGTTTGTTTGCTGAAGCTACTGGCAACCATCGATCAATAATTTTAACCCTAATTCATTTGGCAGGCAAAGCGTGGGTCACAGCCAAAATAACTGAATATAATTGATTGGTGTGGGAAACGTGCTAGCAGGCAAAAACATTTGGTGGGCACAAAAAGGACAAGAACAAAAATGACTTCTTAATTTTGAGGAAAATAATGTTTCATGGTGGACAGAACATTTCCTTCCCTTTCCCCAAATGTGCTGATATTTATTGAGAGCAGAAGGGGCACCAGTGGCCCTTAATGGCCATTCTGCTTCCTCAATGCCTTCTTATAATAATGCAGAAACCCAGTGCAAGAGTTACAAAGGCATCAAGGAACTGCTTAAAAATAGAACAAGACAGAAAGTAAACTGAATTGGGAAGGAATGATCTGACATGGTAACTGCAGAGCAAAAAAACAAACAAACTAATTGTTACAGTGCTTTTTGAAAGCATGTTAAAATGCAAGTAGTAAAATAGGGACCACTTCAGTGGGAAGGTAACAGCGATCTGTGCGCCTTTGGTGTTTAGTCATGGCGATCACATGACCACGGGGACGTCTTTGAACAGCGCTGGCTCTTCAGCTTTGAAACAGAGATGAGCACTACCACTAGCATGCATGTGCGGAGTGTGTGTGTGTGTGTGTGTGTGTGTGTGTGTGAGACCTTTAGCTTTTTTACAGTGTTTTTGCAACCTGATGAAGATCCTGCAGCCTCCAAATAATTCCTTCTTTGGAAAAAAGAAAGACTGCAATAAGAGAAAAGACAGCCCCTTCCAAATGTTCCCCCCGCTTAGTGAATGGGTGTATTTCAGCTGCTTTTAATGGCTATAACTCATAAATGTTAACACATTTATACATGCATTGTTTATTTCCAACAGATTAATTAACAGTTGGTGCTTCTTCTTAATTGATGAGTTCTTAAGCCAGCAATTAAAAACTCATCAATTAAAAAGCCCCAATTGTTAATTAATGTGTTAGAAATAAACAATGCATGTATAAATGTGTTAAAAATTATGAGTTATGGCCATTAAAAGCAGCTGTAATACATACATTCACTGTCAGTTGTACTCTGCCACTTTCTCAAATGTACACTCCCCAACAAACAAACTTCCTTGGCTTTTCCATAGTTGACCGTCTATTTACTGGAGGAAAATGCAGACATGCCAAGAAAAACTTTGCCTAAAGCTTCTGTGATAGAAAAATACCTCTTTATATCTTAGATTGTCAGAACTGGCTGTGTGCTCGGTATGCATTTTTAGCTGTCCAAACACTACAACAGCAAAAAATAATAATAGAGTAGGATTCTTTTTGGCTTTGCTAACAAAACTGCCCTTTGCATAACAGGTACAACAGGAAGCAGCGACTACTTAAATATTGTACCACACCTATGTCTATTTGATTTGAAGAATGTAAGAAAATGTCCCTCAAACTTTTCTCATGAATAAAAAATATGGAAATATTTTGTCTTAACTTCTGATGTCCGAAAAGGCAAATTTTTGAAAACTCATGCCAAGTCTACAGACAATTTAGATGAACACATACTAATGTAAACAATATTGTATTAAGGTCTTTAATATGATCACAAAGGTTGGATTAAGAACAGCAACTTTTCATTACATATTAATAGCATTTGCATAACATATTTACCATTTTTGGGATCAGTATACCCACATACACTCACTACATGAAGTCAATGGTAAATTGCCTCTTTAATCAAGAATTTAAGATAGTCAAAAAAAGAATTTAAGATAGTAAAATGCACTGAATTTTTTAAAATTAATTTTGAAGTTGCATCATTAAACATGTAATTCTACAAGTCTTGTTTGAGCTCAAAATTATTTAAAAGTTCCAATTTTTATTTTAATAATTGAGACGTAGAGACCTATAACTACAGGTGAATGATTTTGTCTGAAGCTATTTGTACTTTGAAACACATATGTTAAACATTTGTGCACACAATATTTTGCATGTTTCTTGTTTACAAACTCATGTATCACTTACATTGTATTAATTTAAGAACTTTATACCCACTGCAATCATGAAACTCTTGTGAGTAAATATATTTACTTGTATTTGAGTTCACAGTTTAGAATTACATGGTCAGATCAATCAGTACAGAACACAACCTTAATCCTGTTCACATTTCATGTATATCTTTGAAACAAGACCTAGAATATTTCCCTAGGAAAAAACATAAAACTTAGCGATTTAGACCACTCATGTCAAGAATGGAAAATTCTGCAATATTTCTGAATGTTTACATTATCTCAATCTCATTCTAATGTCATTTTGCCTCTTTTTCAGGCCTAAATTGTCTAAACTAGAAACTGTTCAAGGTGTCCTAAATATATGAAACTTTCATTTTCTGTCAAACTGCTTCTGAAGCAGGGTGTTCCAGAAGGGTAAATAGAATGTTCTAGGGTTCTCCAGGAAATTTTGTTCCTGAATTGGTGAGTTTGCACATTTCTAATGAAAATTATAGTATTGGTGTGCATGTTGGTTGTACAAAGAATACAATATGAACTCTTGATCCATTATTAGAGCTATATCCAATGTTTATGAGCAGAAGACATACAGGAAAACTATTTTGCAACAACCTTGCAAGAACACACAGCCTAATATCAATTTCACGGGATCCAATTAGGGTTGGAAAAAGAGCAAAGTAACAGGTACCACAAGTAGGGTTGCCAGATACCTGAACAATGAAGGAGGATAATTGGAAAGAAGGACACACTGTTTAACTTTTTTGGTATCCATAACAAAAATTACAACAAAAAACTGCAAAAGAAAAAAAGACTACATGTATATGAAATTATATTTTACAATATCTGAAAGACTGGTTTTTCAATCACAGGAATGTGCTAGAAACCATTAGAAAGGCAAAAACCTTCAGTGTGTAATTGATTATGTTCTTATCAATTTGAGGCAGCAGCTTAAGTGCTGTAGGACAAAGGTTTTCCACCAGAGTCCATGGACCCATTGGGGTTCATGGCAAGTTGCCAAGGGGATCTGCAGACAGGTCAAGAAACATTGGAAATTGTCAATTAGTAATTAGTTGAATTTGGGGGGATGGGGTCTGCCATGTAGCAATGGCATGTTTTGGGATCCGCAGCTTTTTATCTTTTTTTAATCCTACTACTTCAAAGTCCATCTGAAAAGCCACTGCCTGCACGATTCTTATAAATATAAGTATAGACATCACAACATTTTTTCCAATGCCTTTTTTGCTTTCCTGCCAAATGGTAGTGTATGATGTATTTCTTGATAGTTGTTTCATTTACTCTTGATATTCAATTCTAAAAAAAGAGAAGCCATTTACCAATTCAATATCTTCATTGTCATTTCTGCATCTGGTTGTTGTTACCTGTTATCATTAATCTGAGTTTCTTTATACTGTGGTTTTATGTCCTATGTATTGGGTTTGAGTAAGTAAATATGTTCAAATTTTATGCCATTTTTGATAGTAGCTAGATGATGGATATATATTTTATTTCAGCGTTATTGATGAATTCTAAGAAAAGAACACTCCATAGTTACTGGAACAAAGATTACTAACTTGGAATGGATTGAGACAAGTAAACACAGCTGGGGTTTGTGTGACTCAATTAGCAGTAAGCATCTCTGGTTCAGGTATGACCTCAGGTTTTTTACTATGCCAGGTGTTAAGAATCTGCAAGATTTGTTTTTAATGGTAATAATGAACCTAGGGCAAAAAATATAAAGCAAAAAACTCTTTTTTTCCTATATGTTTTGAGATACTAGAGCTATAAATTACCTTAATCTTAAATATGATTTCACTGAAATAAATTTCTTAAAATAAATGGAGCTGGTTCATATGGTTAGGATTATCGTATAAGATTGCTATTTTTTGAAATTTGGGTCTGACAAGTGGTACATTAGTAGTGTCTTTTCAAAAGTCACTCTGCTTACCCAGGTCAAAACTGAATAGTCATTAAAACAGCACATTAGCAAAACCTTTACTTTCTTTTTAGTATACCACAAACACATCATTAGATTCCCACAAGGAATCCAAAGTAAAATACGTCAAAATCCAAAGTAAATAACAGAGTCGGGTCCAAAGTTTTAGTCAACTTCAATTAGGCCTGAAAACAAAGCGATGAATGAGGGAACTTAAAACAGGCTAAAAGTCTGCCAGTTCAATATGCCAGACTGGATAGGAGAGGATAAACATAAACACGCTTGCATCCTTAAGAGAAAACTGATTTTCAGAAGAGCACACAGAAATATGATTGAAAAGCATCCTCCCAGTTGCTCCATTTGTGCCCTTCATTTACAGTTGCATAATGTACAGTGAACTGAATAAAAGTATAAATAAAACTCAACACCAGTACTTTTTAGACTTATTAACCTTAAGGGATGAGCACCTCCCAGAATTCTCCAGTTGGCATGCTAGTTGAGGAATAATGGAAGTTAAAATCCATAGCTCTTAAAAGTATGAAGAACCCTACTTTCACTTTCCCAAGCAGATGTCCTTTTGTGACAAATGCAACTCTGCCTTCTTAAAAAAAATAAAATGAAATCCAGAAGGTTTTTTTAGTTATGTCATGTTCAAGAAGATTGTATAGCCAAGTAAATATATTTTATAGATAAAATATTTGTAAAGGAGGCAAATACATAAAAATGCAAACTATAGGAATGTTTTAACATCCTTTGTTCACTGCATTCCATTAATTTGATGGGTGCATTAAAGTTCAAAACATTAAAGATCAAGTTCTGTTCCCATGTATTTCTTCATTCTTGCCTTTTATTATTTTTTTTATAAATTGGCTTCATATCAAAGAAAATATCATGACAAATTAGTATACAAGAAAGAAAAAACTGATATGAAAAACAACCCTCCTTTATATTGATAATAATTGTTTCTGGTTTTAATTTATCTTTTTGTGAATACATCAAGTCTTATACGACAAAACAGGAAACAAAATTAACTAAGGAAAAAAAATCCCCATTCCTTTCCATCCTGTTATTGAAACTGCATAGCATGCTAATCCCTTTGAAATTTAATGAACTCCAAGGTAAATATTCAGTAAGGTGTCAGTAAATTTAATTGATGCAGTTGGTCTTCCCTACTTGCCCTAGTTCCCAAAGTCTGTTCCATTCATCCATGGATGTTGAGTTGACCATGCCTTTCCTGTTCAGTTGACACAACCTCTTTTGCAATAGACAGCCTGCGTTTGGAAAGTCAGATTGCCCCAACAGCATTCATAAGTGGAAAAGTGAAAGTGCTGGTCTTTCTTTGCATTGATCATTACTATCTAGTACTTTGAAGCACATCTTCTGCTTTTACAAGTCTCATTTATCTATAGGGTAAAACGGAAATGTGTAAATCTATTATCTGTGAATTATCCCATATACAGTATCTAATTCAATGGCTGTTATCGTCTATGGCAATAATCTCTGCACAATTTCTGAATAGCAGTGAGTATTTCTTTTACTGTGATACTAGCTTTGATCCAGCATTCGTCGTTTAATGACAAAGGAAACAGACTAAAAAAAATGGAATGAGACAGATTCCATTTGTAGGTCTTCACTACAAACAAAAAAGTTGTTTAAATTCTTTGCTTATTCACTAAGGTATCCCATTCCGTATCCATTATCTGGTGAAAACAAGGTCGTATCTGAAGTAGCCGTAGATCGGGTTCGAAGAACGAGGCAGGGAGACTCTTTTCAATGGCTTTATTAGCAATGGTGACTA